>OZ026619.1:33802321-33920937 GCA_964020975.1 Hermodice carunculata | reverse complement strand
TCCCTGTCACAGGCAAGCACATATATACATCTATGGAGCAGGTATCTGACCATAGCCTGCATGGCCTATGTGGTATATGGTCCATCCATAACCGGTTACCAGAAAAGGTGGGAACTCCCAAGTTCATATAGCAACTACTTAGGATTAGCTTGAGTGTAGAGTGTAATCAATGTCCAAACAGCCAGGCCAAGAGGCCTTCACCCCGGGGGGGGGGGGGGGGGGGGGGGGGGGGGGGGGATCTGAGGATTGTACACAGGCCTTTAACCATCCTTAGTGGCAACAAAAATGGTCTCATGTTGCAAGTGGTCTTAAAATATAGGTAAATTTATAATAGAAATAGAATCCAGTGTCATGAATGGATGGTTGTTAAAAAACTTGCAGGTGAAAGACGGTCTTTGGAGCTAAGGTACCCACTGTATATTCAAGATATTTTGACATTTTTTTGGTTACATTACCTCCATGAATGACTATCTGGCATGTAAAACCACTTTTGAGGGACTGAATGAGTGGCCCACTGTGATTCTGAATGTCATATAGATCCACCTGTCCCTCCCCCCCAAAAAACAAAACAACAACAAACAAGCAAAAAACAAACAAAAAACAGAGCAAAACAAAAGTTACATTAATACATATGCCATGCTAAAAAAACCCAAAACATTGCAAAGACAAATACTTTTGTCAAGCGTACAGGGTGCTTTGTAAATTTCAGAATGAGAGACTCTTCACCTTCAGACCTATTTTTGACTATTATAACACTAATATGTGCATAATTTTGGTGGTAATAATAAAGAATGTTCACATACTTTTCAGTATTTTCAGGGTGCCAGAAGGGGATAATGCAGTATATTATAGCTTGTGATCACTAAATGGAACCTGTGTTCATCTTTTACAGTACAAATTGCTCCTTGACTCTGGTGGATGTCGTCCGATGGATTGGACTAGCGGGGTCTGTCTTGAGAGACCGCTGCCATGAGAAACTTATAACCTGCCTTGAAAGACCACCTCTAGGTACATGTACTGTGCTTAGTGCTGTTCATGTTGTGTATGGCCCTTATGAGCGAGCACCAGCCTTGTGGAACAGAATCTGATTATTTTATCTTGTTTGTAACCCAGGTCATTTCTATTACTTTCAGATGTTCATCTCAAAAGAAAAAAATTCCAGCCTTTCAAGGCCATGAAGAAATTCTTCAGTAAGAAAAAGCCCAGCAAATCGAAAGATGAGTCTGGGGCAGCCATGAGCAAATCAACGAGTGAACTACATGCAGTCATCCACGAAGAGGAGAAGGAGCATGCTGCGTGAGTATGCATGCTGTCTTTGAGGGACGTACCAGGGAAAGTTCATTCTCACAGTGTGCTATGGGTTCTGCCTACTTCATTTGCAACCTTGGGGGAGAGAGGGAGGGGGTTGAGGGGAAAAATTCATTAGCTTCCAAAGATATTGCATTGCAAAATTATCTAGATATTGCTGACCTGAAATATTTAAAAAGAGGATTTTTTTTTATATGTTGCAGAAAGTCTAATCACAGTCAGCTTGTCTTCTCTGTGGGACTATGGCTTTCATTGCATGTATTGGGACCCGCTTGCCCCGCCCAGGCCAGGAAATGCTGTGCACTGACAACATGCGGTTATGAGAAGTTTCACGAAAAATTCACAAATTGGTCTTCCCCAACAGCAACATTAGTCAGAACTTTTGTGGCAGACAACATTCGACCGGGATTTTCAGAAATTTTATTGATTTCATGTAACAAAATACACGTATATCCAAGATTAGGAGTATCAGAATTCATATAGAACTTAACAGCAGCTTAGGATAAGTGGGTTTAGAGAAAGAAAATATTTCCCATTTGATGGAGAGCGGACAGAGTGCATATGTGAGAAAATGGAAGGAATCTGTCTGTCTGTGCACATGCTGGTTGAGAGTTTGATGGTTTGTGGAAACCATAATTGCCGAGAGGCTCAGGTTCCCTGTTACAAAAGGAAAACATCCTTCTATACATCCTTCGTCTAGCATAGCCTATGTAAGCCAAACTACAGTTTACACAGTGTGGTGAAAAAAATGTAGAATAATTTCTGTGACAGCATCTAATCTAATCTCAGCTGACTTGTAGGATCGTCTGTCATCTGTCCATCCACAATTCACATTTTCTACTTCCTCAAAACCGTTAGCCAGGTCCACTTCAAACGTTATTGGGGTGTACCTTGGGTGGATATGTACAAAATTGTTCAAATGGGTATGCTTCTATGTTTTTTTTTGTTTATTGTTTTTTGTTTTCCTTCATTGATTTTTAGCTCAGCTGACTTATCAGTCAGCTGAGCTTATATCATGGTCATCTGTCTATTGTCATCTGTCCATGAACAATTTACGTTTTTGACATTTCCAAAACCGGCAGTCAGATCCTCTTCAAACTTGGTGGGCTCCAGGACATTAAATTTTGCAATAGGTATCACTGCAATTTTTTTCTAGTTGTTACGAGTTATTGTGTTTTCACTATTTTCAACCTTTCATCCAAAACTGTTATTTAATTGTGCGAAAACTTGCTGAAAAGTACCATGCGGAATGGTCAAACCAAGTTTTTCACCAAGTTGTGATGCTCTGGATTATATCACAATCTGATATACCGTACATCTATTGGCATGCATCTTAATAATGATTGAGCAAACATGATCCTGAGTCAATCCTAGGTCCATGGTAAATATTAAACATCAATAGAATTAGTTAGCTATTCAACAACCTTGACCTATTTTCAAGGTCACAAAGGGTCAGATGTGGACAGTTATTTGCCCAGTAAGAGATGCTATATGCATAATGGTTTGGTGCAACCAAAAAGCTGGAATGTAATTGTGAAATAAGGAAAAACCTGACATACCTGATAACTCCTTATACAGTAAATGACCTTGACCCAATTTCCATGCCAAGTTCACAGAGCGGGGGGGGGGGCATAGATCTCGCAATCTCTGATTGGTTTGAGGTGGCAGAGCTCATGCAGTCACTCATGTCTGTCCATTCGTCTGTAATCTTTTGCTTCTGTACAGTTTTCAAGTTAGCCCCATACAACTTTCAGGACGTATCTGGAGTATGAAAATCTAGGTTGAGCTTGATATTGGTGGCACCACTTGCGGCATTATGTAATATATGGATGAGAGTGTGAAAATCTTGTGACCACTCTGGCATCCTTAATTTTGTATGGATCTTCATGAAATGTAGTGGAATTGTAGATACTGGTAGTACCACTTATAATTTTGACCAAAACTATGAGCCAAAATGTTTGAAAGATATAAAATTTCATATCTCACAAAATAATCCAGGTAGACATGTTTGCTAAATTCATACGATATATAGAGATCATGTCCAATGCTAATATCTTTTATAATCTTAGCGACTTTAACCTATTTTTGTCAGGTCACCAGGCCTGTCAAGTTGAAAGAGGTGATTTTGTGATGGCAGGATTTAGCTTGGACATCAATGGCAAAGAGAATTGAGCCTCCAGATCAAAATTGCACTTGAGTACATTGTACAGAAAACTCTACCTGGTGACCTACTTTTTTGGTTCACTTTGACGTACTTGATTTGAACAAACAGACCATGTATGGAAAGCTGGAAGTGGGGCACAATTTTAAATGTAATAATTCTTTAACCTGAGTTGAAGATGAAGGTCATTTGGCCACTTTGAACGTAGGGGTCACCGTGTGAAAATCTTGGTAACTGTCTGCACCACACCACACCCCCCCCCCATCCCCCCACCCCCAGTTTTTTAATTAGGCCCATCAATTACTGTTAGGACTTTTAATGTGTATGGAAATCTATAGTGATTTTGATATTAGTGGCACTACCTGCAATATTATGTAATATATGGGTCAAAATGTGAAAATCTTGTGACCAGTCTAGCATCCTTAATTTTTGATGGATCTGCATGACATATAGTGGGATCGTGGAGGAGGTCATAATCTTGATTGCATGTGATATTTTATGGAAATTATGAGCCAAAATGTGGTGAAAGATATAAAATTCCATATCTTGAAAAATAGTTGAGTGAGACAAGCCTAATTGACAGGATATATAGATCATGAAATGGTTTGATGATGATAAGGCATAGCTGAGACATCAGTGGGGCATCAATCCTCCAGATCAATATTTCACTAGGAACTTCATATTCCCAATCAAACAATTAACACATTAGTTTACCCTACCTGCTCGTTTTATTTCCTGTCTTCATATCATTGTAATACAGGACAAGTCAGCATAGCACGAGACCCATGGGCCTCTTGTTTGTGGAGATATGATCACATAATGATTATATGTGATGTAATATTCAAAATAAATATAGGAACAGAATCGTGGCCATCCATCATTAAATGTTAGATCATGAATCTTTTGTGTAATCATCTTGTATTGTAGTCTCAAGTCAGTACACACAAAATTTTGTTCTCCATGGAATGAATTATGAATACTTATCTGGGAAAGGAGTCATGTTGCCTTAATTGGACAGAAGCATAGGCTAATTTGATGGGGTTTTACCCTCCCGCCCCCCCCCCCCCCCAAAAAGAAAAGAATGAAAAAATAATCCTCCCAGTGGATAACTTGTCCGTCTTCAGTCAGGATGTATGATCTTTTGACTTAATCTGTTGACCTTTTCCTTGCTCAATAGACATACACTCGTGGCAAAAAAAGGAAAAAACTGGCAACCCCCATTGGTTTAACTTGGACAGGTCTAATTCTAAATATTAGATTGTGTACAAATATGAGTATCACATGGACTGTTATGTAAAGTGGACAATATAGCTAAGAGTATACCTGAGTGGTCACACAAAAACAAAATGGCCTGGAAATGAGATAACAGGCACAAAAAGTGTGTCTGGTATTGGGGTGTCTATGGCTTCCGGGGCCACTGGCAAGGTGAATCCATAATGACATATGGGTCACTCATAGCCCTCTGAGTTCAGCAGAGGCATGATCATTGGCATGTTGGAAGCTGGTCTTTCCCAGTGTGAGGTTGCCAGGAGAAGGGGGTTCTCCAGGTCAGTGGTACAGGGACTGTTCAACAAGGGAGGATGCAAGAGGAAAGCTGGATCTAGAAAACCGACACTTTTCAGATGGGAGGGATGACCATTATGTGGTACAGTATGCAAAGAGACAGAGGTTCCTTTCAACAGAGAGGTTTTGTCAGCAGTGGTACCATGCTTGCAACATCACAGCATACAATCAACAGGAGACTGGTGTTGGCTAAACCGAGGTCATACCACCCTGCTATCTGCATCCCTCTAGGTCCTGCACACACGGCCATATGGATGCAGTGGTGTCAAGAACATGCTGACTGGATCAGAGATCAGTGGACGAGTGTGGTGTGTGGTCAGATGAGCCACAATTTTACCTCAATTTCCATGATGATGTGGGTTGGACATATACCTTCAGAGAGATTTATAGGTGGATGCATGGTAAAACATTACCACTATGAAGGAGGCAGCATCATGGGGGTGGGGTGGGGGGGGGGAGGGCGCAATCATGGCAACAGAACTTATCAGGGTAAATAGGACTCTAACAGGCCAGTGTTATGTGGGTGACATCCTGCCAATAGTCACTGAATGGTTCCAGCAACAGCCTGGGCTGCTGATCCAAGAAGACAACGGCCACATACTGCATGCTGACAGTATCTCCAGCAGGACAGCATCCAAATGTTGCCATGGCCAGCCTGACCTACTGTCCTGTTCTCCATTAAACATGTATGGAATGTGCTTTGCCCTGTAGTCAGGGACAAGGGCAACGAAACCATGTGTCCCCCCCCCCCCCCCAAAAGCTCACAGCAGCATGCCAAAGTGGGTCCAGCCTTGCTTGCAGAAGTGTGGTGGTCACACCCTCTACTGATGCGTGCAGCCTTCAAAGAAATAAAAAGGTCCTTTTCAGGACCACCACAGCCTCCCAAAAAAGGTACATGTAATAAAAGCACTGGTACAATAAAGGAAACAAACTTCACACACATACACCCTTACACACATACTCAGTGTTGACAGAGGACGGTGCCTGTTTTTTTTTTTGGCCAGGAGTATATTTTTCATTCCATAAATGGACTGAAGCACAGGCTAATTCAGTGGATTTGTACCCCCCCCCCCCCCCGAGAGAGAGAGAGAGAGAGAGAGAGAGAGAGAGAGAGAGAGAGAGAGAGAGAGAATTATTGTAGTTGGATGACCTGTCAGTCTTCAGTCTGGACTTACGTTTACATGTCTGGTAGAGTTACAGTCTTAACCTTGTCCTGGCTCAAAAGACATTAATGTCAGGCTAAATGTCAAAACAGTCATAGTTATCATGGTAAGGAAGAGATCTGGTGACGCATGATTCTTGTATCAAAGTAAAGCAAGGTTAATTGGGAGCAGGTGAAATCTAAGGAAGTTAGTCTGATTCATGAAGACACAAAAGGGGCTTCAACAGTTTTTATGTAGGCTGACATTGTCCTGTTAAGGGGGCCACACAGGTCACTTTATAGTTTCTGTGTCAGTCTGTCTGTGATCCATGTACAATCACCACATCTGTTTGTTCTTTTGGTGGACATTAATACAAAATGCTAATAGCATTGGATAATTAGGGGACTGCCAAGTGCCCTGTAGTGATCTCAGGTTCCGTCCATCCAGATCGTTTTCCACATGGTAACTTGAGAAGTGTTTGAGTTAGGGCTTTCATATTACACAGGGTTTTAGTCCTCCATAAGGGCTACCTTAAGTTCTGAGACAGGTGACTAAACTCAATTCCTAAGGTCACAGAGCCACATTAGTGAATTTAGTGTCCGCATGATAACTTGAAAAGTTTTTGAGCTAGGGCTTTTATATGGCAAAAAATCATAGTCCCCTGTAAGGGCTAGGTCAAGTTCGAAGATGCGTGACCTTGACACAATTCCCAAGGTCACAGAGCCACACTAGCTGACTCAATTTTAATTGATGGGGAATAGGGTTAATCTGCTCTGCTCTCTAAAGTGCCCCTGCTCCTCTCCTTGCAAAATTTTGAAATGAAGCTAAATACAGCGAAAACTTATTATAATGACACCATCTGTTCCCTACGAAATGTGTCGGATAACTGAATATGTCAGATAAATGAGTCAAATAACAAAGAAAATAAACCTTTTCCCATGAAAATTTGTGTCATTATATTGAATATGTCAGATATCTGAGTGTTGTTATTATGAGGTTTCACTGTATATAGTTTTACCCTAATTCATTGTCAATGTATTTTTAATGTTGGAAGTATAGGTCTTTACTTGACTTCAGTCAATTTATTAAGTTACCTCATCGCTTTAAAGGAATAGTATCATACTTAAATGATGTACCCCAATATCTCGAAGGGCCAAAGGTTAATCTGCACTTCAGCAAAAGCAGATATTTTAGCATTGCACAGTTGCTTTTGACTGCTGGCAGACCATCTTACATGTACAAACTTGTACTTGCTCAAACAGCATCAACAGTAATCCAAGTGGACCTTGGACAAAGAGTGATAACATGGGTCTATCCCAAAGGAAACTTGATTGGTTTTCTACAGTGTGCAGGAGATCAGACACAGTTTCACAAGAAACATAGAATCAAGTCTGTGTGTTTAGGAGGAGATTGTTCCCAGCCATTGATGGGGGATTAATGGATGCTTGATGAAATTGAAACGCATTTATCAAAGATTCTGTTTCTTGCAGATTAATGACGTTGAGTCAGGAAGTTGACCCACAATGATATTCTGGAGACATGGTGATCTTCCTGTACTTGTTCACACCCTCTTTATCACTTTTAGTTGGTTACTTCCAGTACAGACTCAGCTTTATGTCACTTTGGTTTAAACGTATTTTATTCCAAAAGTGAATACAGTAAAACCTGTAGGTAGGAAGTGTACGCCATGATCTGTGCCATGGAGAGTGATTAATATAGGCTTTGCCTGCTTCGCAATCCATGTAAAAGATATGGGTCTATAATTTTTTTTTTTTATACAGTAAAACCTCTCTAACCGAACACCTACGTATAACGAACACCTCTCTATACTGAACACCATTTCTCAGTCCCAAATATATACTTTCAATGCTATCAAACCTCCCTATACCGAACACCTCACTATACTGAACACTTTTTCCCGGTCCCAAGGGTGTTCGGTATAGGTAGGTTTCACTGTACAATGGGGAAGAAGGGCTCTGCCCTATCTGAATCCCTCTTTGTTTGAAGAGACACATAGACAGGACAAAGGACGCACAGCGCCACTGCGGTCCCACCCATCCAGTGCACTTTAAATAATACATGTACTATTCTGAATAGTGGCGGTACCAGCTTCCTGTGTCACATGACATTTTTAACCAATGACTGAAGCAGGTTTTGCATATTCTCCAGGTGTTTCCACCTACAACAGGTGGATACCAGGCGGAAGGTAGCTCCAGTGCCACCTACAGGTGACATTTCAAACCTCAAACAGTCAGAAGTTTCTGAAAACTTGGAGGAATGTTTGCCTGTGTTAACTTTGCTGATTTACCATAGTTAACAGGTGTCCTTGGCATGAGTTGGACACGATGCACCCACAAGGCATACAATCCTGACAGGTCCTATTATGTTTTATAATTCAGAATTTTTCCTCACAATGAGAATTTGTTGGAGGGGTGAAAAGCAATGAAGCAGACAAAATTTTACAGCCAAGCACTCTTGGTCTTGTAATTTGAGTAGCAAAGTCATAAGGTATGTTAAGTGTCAGCTAATTATATTTTGCAGCCACAGTGTACACGAGTTCAGCATTACTTCAATTGGATTTAGTGTTAAAAACATATACCACTGTGGTACATATGAGGTCATGGGCATTTTTTAAAGTCTTTGTATAAGTCATCCAGTTGTGAGATGGCCAAAATAGACAAGATATGCTGACTCAGGTTTTACAATGGGGCTATCAGTTTTCCATTCGTTGCACAACCCCAGTACATAAAAGAAGGGCCAGCAGTACACATGCAGTACAGCAATTTACCCTCAGGGCTAATGATTCCCATAAACACATTGTTCTAAACAGCACAATGGCTGCCCCAAGATTTCCTGGACCCGAAACTGTAGTTAGTTTGCTCCAAAATTTCTCTTGGCATGGAGCACACAAGATCCTACTGTGATGACAACATCAGCGTACATACGCATGGCTTCCCCTTGTCCTGCAGGTAAAATTCCCAGAGCTTGTAACAATCATACCCATGTGTGCACCTTGTATGGATATTCCTTACAATGTACAAATTGTCTTTCGTGTCGAAAATCTGTATTGCTCAATAGCAGTATCCACTTGTTCCCTCCTTGGTTAAATTGGGAAGACAGTAAATTGTTTTGGGATAAGTATTGTTGGGCATCATGCAAGAATGGCAAAGTTTATTTTGTAACTTAAGTTCCTGGTGAGATAATTGTTCTAAATATTGCCTGGGGTTATAGACCAGTCAGCTTGTTGGTAAGTAAATATTACATTTATTAGTCCAGCTGAATCAGATTGACAAAATTAATGAGGACAGGCATATATCATGAGGTGCTTCAATGCAAATGTATTTAACTAAGTTTAGAGACACTAACTGGAAGCTCTGCTTGTTCGGGCCTGCAAAATGGCCCACTCAATGTAATGTGTGCCCGGGGCATAACACATGATACGGTTATCTTCATTTTGCCAAGAAGTAGATCTACATAGAGCGAATTGCCTCTGACCATTTGGCATGTTGTCTATTGTAGGGCCTCAGGGCGACTCAGTGGAAACCTGAGTTTGTCCGCAGACAGCGTCTTCTCGGCAGAAAAAGGACGGGATCCCCACATGGAAGCTGCCAAATCCATGGAGGTCTTACCGCAGAAAGCGCTGAAGGTTAGTGCCCATTCTTTTGTTTTGAAATTGTTACATGCTGATGAGAAGTGTACCATACTGCTTGTGCTGGAGGCTAGTTATTCCACCAAAAGATGAACTGAAGAACACCAGTGTATCTGATGCTGAGGACAAGAGCTTTGCCGGAGTAAGTTGGTCGAAGCAGTGCATTGTGAAAAAGAACTTTTCAGCTTTTGTTTCCAGTAAATTAAAAGTTGACAGTTGACTGTATAAGACAGAGAAGAACAAAAAGCTTTCGGAAAATTTTATCATTTTAATGATAGAATAATAGACCATCGGGCATTCATTCAAAATAAACAAGGACATTTTGTCATTAAATTCCATCCGCTATATATCAGTGCTACATGATGAAAATTGTCTCATAATCCTCGGAATAAAAGTGCTCATGTTTTCCTTATTGTTGGGAAAATATTACATTTGAGCAGGCAGATTCTGAAATCATGCAAGAAAATCAGAAACGTGTCAGTTGATTGAATGCCCTGGTTGCCCTACTTTGTTGAAAACTAGTATACACACCAGAAATGACAACACCCAAGGTCATCCTTTGGCAGGTGAGGTGGAATATATGTCGCCCGATCCCATTTAAGCTGGATGAGTGTTACCTACTGGTATCTTTTTTCCTGTTTTGTCCTCTGAAGACAAAAAAAATTAAATTCATTCAGAGAAGAATCAGTTCAGTGTACGAGAGTCAATGTGAATCATTCTTAATAAAAAATAAGTCTGTACAGTCCGGTTTTTTTAGCCTGACAGGATTCAGTACAGTACACTCAAACCTATGAGTACTTGGTGGGATCATGTTCAGTGACAAGGCTCCTATAGAGTCACTCCTGTTACAGGTATTTAGCACAACAGTTTCTGACAGCCAACACGTAAAGGATCTGTCAACAAACTAGACAAACCCAGAAATAACTACTGAGTCTCACGGGTCTCAAACTATTAATTTGGGAAGTGGAAACTTGAAATTGTTAGCTTTTATGCTTTTTCTGCAACAACGCACAACTTAAACACTGTTTCAGAAGTAAAAGAAAAAAAAACAAAAACAAAAAAAAAACTTGGGAATAGACAGACTTAACTGAAATTGTGCACTTTCCAGAGTTGTTTTGAAAGTCCCAGGTTCCTTTTGCTGACTTCATTGTGAACAAAATGAATGGACTAATCAGAACCTGTACATTTCAGGCATGCGTGTAGTTTGCAATTGAGGCAAAAATAAGTTCCCTGCAAGTGGTGATTGTTGAAGAGACTGGGTAATAAATCACAATCCAAAGGTAATTTGGGAAGTTTTTTATAAGGTTTACAGATTATTGTGGAAATTTCTCCAGACAGCATTCCACAACTTATTCAGTAAACTTGAAAGGTCTTCAGGGCATTTTGACACGGTTTACCTGGGCAAGAGCAAAATATTTCTCTCAGCACAAAGCATGTCATAAAAGTGACAAGGGATTGTCAGGTCAGGAGCAATTTAGACCTAGAAATGTAGTCTACGGTGAAAAAGGATGTCGTAGTTCACTGTCGCACATGTAAGGTTTGCTTTCTTCTATCTCGGAACACATTTAAACATGGCAAGGTGTATAAAGGCATACCACTGCAGACTGCTCCCGACTTTTGTTTACTTTCAAGTACGTGAACGTCATGTACATGAGCTAGTTGTATTCACTACTACATCATGTCATCGTGGTCTAGTGTTGTGCTATAGCAGTTTGCACCAAAAGATCACTGAACGATCCAAGTAATGATAAAGTGAGTGCATGCATGTCCTGGTAATGTTGTCATGAGTGCTAAATGTGGGGCAAAAGTAAGCCTAAATAGTGAAGATACTCATAAATGACCCTGCAGGAGTGAATCTTAATTGATAATAACACTGTGGTCTTACTTTCACTTCTTGACTTTCAAGGTAAAAACATGTGAATTGGAACTACCATGGGATATATTGTTGAATTTCACTTTAGAAAGTGATACTTCATGGTCATGTTCTGATGTCAGAGAAATTACGATGGCATTTTTGGATCCTCTGTCAAAAGGATGTAATCACAATAGCTATTACATGGCCACCAGTTTAGTTTTCATTGGTGCCACTTGACATACCAGGGTGAGGTTTTACCTGCAGTGAAAAAAAATATTCGAGGAATGTCAGTTGTGCAGCAGGGTCCTCACAGTAAGGCTTTTTGGCAACTCAGCTGACTTGTCAGTCAGCGGAGCTTTTAGGTTGAGTGGTGATCTGTTGTCTGTCCATTCACATTTCACAGTTTCAAAATTTTCTGAAAACATGCCATGTTCTCTTTAAATTGGTGGGGATGTACCTTGGGTGGGTCTCTACCAAGTTTGTTCAAATGGTCATGGTCCAATGCTTTTTGGATTTTTATTTATTTTATTTTTTATTTTTGGTCCTTTTTTCTTTTTCTTTTTTCTTTTTTTTTTTTGAAATTGCTTGGGGAGACTTTTGGGTCCCCTAAATCTTAATTTGTTCACCAGGTGGTGCTGCAATTTTACTCTATTTTTTACAAATTTTGGTGTGCTGAAGCTATTTTCAATTTCTTTGAAACTCAGTGGAAGTGATAGCTTGGAGAAGGGTCAAACAAAGTAGTTCACTAGGTAATGTTATTCTGCATCTCATATTAGGGCCCTGCATCATAGATGCGGGAGCCCTATTGTAATCAACAGGTCCGTTCGTCTGTCCATCCATTTTTCGTTTCCGGACAATAACTTTCCAAGTTATCATTCAATTGCCTTCAAATGTGGTCATAGTATGCATCTACACCAAATCTTTGCTTGGGCTGTTTATGGATGACCTTGACCTCAAGATCAAGGTCACAGCAGCTTAAAGGTAAAATAGAGTTTTATGCAATATCTCCAGAATGATTCAGTGCAAGTTCATCAAACTTGGTCACAATATGTATTCATGTAGATCTTTGCTACATAATGCTTTTCGTGACCTTGAGGTCAAAGGTCAAGATCACAGAGGCATAGCAATGTAAATCTGCTTCTGTGCAGTATGTCTAGAAGTATGTGATATAAGTTCATTACATGTAGCCATTTTCTGTATCTAGAAGAGGGTTAACTTTTGAATTGTCACAAGTGATCTGAAGGTCACGGGTCACAGGGCTGTTTGAAAAATATGTTCCATGCAGTATTTAGAAGGATTTGAGAGAAATTCATCACAGTTGATTAAAACATGGATCAAGGTAAAACTTTCATGAGGAACCCTTATGGGTGGGTGACCTTGAGGTTAAAGGTCAAGGTCATGAGGGCACTGCAAAGAACATTGGTTTCTGTACCATATATGGGAAAGTATGCGACAGAAATTTCATCATACTTGACCCCTTTATGTATCCAGATGAGACTTCAAGTTTAATCGTTCAGTGATGACCTTGTTGTCTGAGGTCAAGGTCATTGCGCCATTTGGTAGAATGTGTTCCATGCAGTATGCAAAAGGATTTCTCAATACCTACGTAGCTTAGGAATTCACTTGTGATTGCAATTGAGTGTCACTGACATCCAGGAATAGTCACATGACTATAAAGGTATGATGCTTGGCGTGAGGGCCTGGATGACCTGGTCATTGTACTAGTTTTTGTGACAGAACCATTTCAGTTTGTACAAGTAAGGTTAGCGAAACACAGGACTGTCACAGTCCTCTTGTTACATAACACTTTTGTCTAAAATTCAGAGAAGTAGATTGTTAAATTAACATTAAGCTCAAAATTTTTACTTGTCTTGTCTCAAAATTTGTCTCAGACCATCGAGTTTGCCTCATGTCAAGCCCAGCACAGGCATACTTGGCTGGTGAGACATGTACCAAAGAGTCTTTGAGGTCCAGAGTGTACTCGACAACAGATAGTAGTAGGAGTGTACAGGTAAATGTTGAAGGATTTTATTGGTCAAGGTTGTGACTGCTTTCTGTGTACAATTATGCTGTTTTAAGGACTTGATGACAAAAAAGACAGTTCTGCTGATGTAGGTACACAGGGAACTGAACGTATAACAATGCACTGAGGTCAGGGACTTGATCAGCCTTTTAAGAAGGAAAGGAAACAATAGACAAACTAGAAAGGAATATGTGCTTTACAGCAAATCTGTGTGTTCAAAACTTGAACAAATTAAAATGCTGCAACTATTGTTCATTGCTTATGCCTTTGTGCCCATAATCAATTAAAGATTCAGTGGCATCTCTTTCTGTATTAGTTCCCTCTAGACGTCGTTATATTCAGGATATCATACAATTTTAATTGGCCTTAAGCTGCACAGTTTTCAACCTGTCAACTTTTTTGAACAATACACGGAACTTAAGTATATTGGTGCCAGGTCTTTGATATTGTTAACTTGGACATGATCAACATGATGAAGCTGCCCTATGTAGCTCTTTGTTGTTCCTGGATATTTTCACTTGGAGAGGCAATCAAGACTGCTGGACGAGTAAAGAGACGATAAGAGAGCGGGATGGTAGATAAGACATGGATTTCTTCTATGCAAAAATTGGAATTTGTGGGTGGAGCAGTGTCTTAGTTACCCCAAATATCGAGTGGACAGAAAAAAGGAAAGCAGTAAAGAACTTCAGAAGAAACAATATGTTCACACACAAATACATAAAAATAAGTGAAAAAATCCATAGCATGCATAAAGATGCCAAGACATAAAACCAGTTCTTTGACAAGTTGTCCTTTTGTGTTTAGACCTGTCAGGTATGATTTATTTGTCATGGAGGAACAAATGTAGAAATTTTCTGCAGCTTGAGTGGAGAATTCTATGAATTCCTGACCCTCTAGTAGCTGTCCATGTTTAACCATTTGTTGTGTATTGGGGTTGGCAGTGGTTGAGTGTGTGGGTCTCGCGTCATACCTGTACATTGTATGTGGCGGAGTGCCGACGGCAACACCTGAAGGGGTTTGTGAGATTTACCAGTGAACTGTTATTTACCTGACCTGCTTCTAGGATAAAAAGTGTTGTAACAGTTTCCCACATATAGCTTATTCCAATTGTGCAGACAGGAATAAGGTGTTTTGGTCTTTGGTTACTCTTTGTGAGTTGACTAGTTGTGGGTCTTGGAAGCTGAAGTGTGTATGCTCACCCTGAATGACGGTTGCTTTTGCATAATGATGAAAACGTGATATCAACCACAACAAAAACTTAACGGCATATTTGACGTTAATCTGTTTGTCATTAGTTCAACATTAACTTCGTTGGCTAGCATTTCTGATGAGTTAAAGATAAACTTTTTCCTCGAAATGTTCCTGTGTTTAAAAAAAGAAAAATGAGACAAAATGAAACACGAAACAAACATATTGAAGTGGTAGATATATGTCAGGGTTTCATATATATGTGTACAATATATTTATATGTAAGGTGCAGCTGAATACAGTGACATGGCATGATGTTTGGCAAGATGCCATGGCCTCCTTTGTGTAGTTGCTAGAAGTTTGGATGTTGACACCCATTTTGGGGTTACACACCTTTACCCCCCAGGGTGCAAGCTAATGGGTAAGCCGCTTGGTGTTCAGTTCTGTTTATGTATTTTCAGCTTGTTTGTAATGAAATACAGTTTACCGTGGAATTACTTTGAGAGATATAATGGGTGAGATCAAGGTCAACTGGTTCATGTGGGTTCTCAGTAGAGGGCTCTGTAGGCTAGGGGCTATGTATGTGTAGTTCCATTAGTTTCCATTCTAACTCTAAAACCGCCCTACCTAGAAACACCAAATTTTTTTTACAGTAAATGGTTGTATAGTTAAAATACTCCTGTAAAGTTGGTAACTTTTGCTGCAAAACTATTCAAGATGATATCAGGGGTCGCATTAAGCTTGCGTCCTGCGTCATAGACGCCAAAAATAAAGAAATGACGCCTGTAAATTAATAAAACATTGTCATTTTGCGTCCTTGTGGACGCACGCAAAAAAATGCGGTGCATTTTTTGAAAGATACAACTGCAAAAATTACCCCAAGCGGTCACGGTGTTTCGTATCGACCATTATCAATCTCATGATTATTATGCCCCCCTTCGAAGAAGGTGGGGCATATAGCGTTGCACATGTCGGTCGGTCGGTCGGTCGGTCGGTCGGTCGGTCGGTCGGTCGGTCGGTCGGTAGACTGGTTTCCGCACAATAACTCAAGAAGTTTTTTAGCTAGGACTTTGATACTGTACAGGTGTATTATTCTAATCAAAAGGTAGGCGAAGTTCGAAGATGGATGACCTTGACCTAATTTCCAAGGTCACAGTGGTACCTGATCTAACTTTGGTTTCCGCACAATAACTGAAGAGGTTTTTAAGCTAGGACTTTTATATTGCACAGGATTATAGTCCATATTTGGGGCTAGGCGAAGTTCGAAGATGGATGACCTTGACCTCATTTTAAAGGTCGCAGAGCCACTTTACTGCATATGGTTTCATGCTGTCTGCATGATAACTTATACCTTGGAGCTAGAACTTTTATATTGCACAGCTTTATGGTTCTCTGTAAGGCCTAGATTGATTTTGAAAATGGGTGACCTTGACCCAGTTTTCAGGGTCACAGAGAGATTGTAGAATTCCTGTGGTTTCTGCACAATAACTCAAGAAGTTTTTGAGCTAGGACTTTGATACTGTACAGGTGTATCATTCTAATCAAAAGCTAGGCGAAGTTCGAAGATGGGGGACCTTGACCTAATTTCCAAGGTCACAGTGGTACCTGAGTTAACTTTGGTTTCCGCACAATAACTGAAGAGGTTTTTAAGCTAGGACTTTTATGTTGCACAGGATTATAGTCCATATTTGGATCTATGCAAAGTTTGAAGATGGATGACCTTGACCTCATTTTAAAGGTCACAGAGCCACTTTACTGAATATGGTTTGATGCTTCCTGTGGTTTCTGCACAATAACCCAAGAAGTTTTTAAGTTAGGACTGGGATACTTTACAGGTCTATAGTTCTTGCTAAGGGCTAGAAGAAGCTTAAAGTTTGGTGACCTTGATTTAATTTCCAAGGTCACGTTGGTACCTGAGTTAACTTTGGTTTCCACATGATAACTGAAGAGGTTTTAAAACTAGGACTTTTATATTCCACTGGATAATTGTCCGTATTCAGGTCTAGGTCCAGTCTGAAGATGGGTGACCTTGACCTAATTTCAAAGGTCACAGAGCCATTTGGTTGAATACTGTTTCTGCATGATAACTTGCATTTTAGAGGTAGCACTTTTATATTGCACAGCTTTATGGTTGCCTATAAGGACTAGTTTGAGTTTGTAGATGGGTGACATTGACCCAGTTTTGAGGGTCACACACAGACAGTAGACTTCCTTTTTTGTTTTTCGCACAATAACTGAAGAAGGTCAAGTGAAAATGAGTGACCTTGCCATAATTTCCAAGGTCATAAAGCCACTTTGCTGAATATGGTTTCTAAATGATGACTAATTTTTCAGCTATAACTTTTATATTGCCCAGGTTTTTAGTCGTTTTTTAAGGGCTAGGTTAAAGTGTAAAGATATGTGACATTGATGTATGATCAACCTTCACTAATTTTGTAAGGTCACGAGTGCCCCTTCTACCATTATCAATAGGGTGGCGAGGGCAAGGGTAATGAGGGAGGGGGGCATCTATGTTTTACAAACATATCTTGTTTATTATGCTGATGGAATCCTCTGATGTTTGTCTTTCTGTGTAACAAGCTCTCTTATTTGCTAAGAAAAAATATTCCTGGGGTATCCCTCCAAAAATTGCCACAGTGGGAACGGATGGACGTCACTCCACCTCATTATAAATGCTGAAAGCACTTCCAGGCTCCTCATTGGGTGGATTTGATCACGTGCCGCTCACTGTCCAATCAAAATCGTTGTTCCCCATGTGCTTGTCTCATGTCCGCAATGTTGGGAAGGTACAAGTCGTATTACGCAAAGAATATTGGACTAAGATGTTAAATTTTCAAATCACATTTTCACCAAGAAGACTTCCATCGCAAAAAATCTAGACCCAGATAAAGACACGAATGAAAATTCATTACGGACGGCAAGGAAAATATGCAGATTAGTCATCGCAAGGTTACACGTGGACGAAGCGAAATTTTGCATTAGCCGGCCTGACAGTGTAACTATAACACGATGTTGTTCATCACTGTCTCCAATGGGTCACGTGGTTATTGGTGTTTTTTTAAACAAAATTTGTTGTTTTGATTTCATTGAAATGTTTGAATGGAACAAATCTGTATGGCAGAACAAGATAGGAATTCAAAAAATTTATGATTGAAGGCCGGAAAAATGTATAGCAGAAAACCATGCCTGGTTGCATGCCCGTGACAGGCTGTGTCCACTCGCTTGTGACGTTGTGTGTTGCACGGCTTGTAGGCCTACGGTGTTGCTTGGTGAAAAAAGTGACCGCACTTAAGATCAGACTCTTAATACCGCCTACGGTATCAAATTTTTAAGGTATAGTGAAGTAGAAAGTGCACAGAAATATAAATCATATAATTTCTGACAATTTCATCACGTGGTATCAATCGCAAAAATAAGAGCCCAGGCATGTTCAATCACGCATGCCGTTTGTTGTGCAAGCGAGTTAAAAAAACTGTCTGGTGGCACACGGTGTGCAACACCAGATACTGGCACAGTGGCAGCGTGCTAGGGGTTAAGCCCCATTCACAACCATTTTTTGGTAGACCAGGGATGTGCTATAGACTTAGTCGTAATAGCAGGTTCCTGGGTAGATTGAATCCATCCTTGGTACCGTCAACAGTCCAGTTTGCACAATTTCAGACTGGACCCATCGATTCAGTTCATGGACGCACTATTTTTCCTGAAAATGGAGAGAGATGGGTCCAACGGACTCATACTGAAAAATCCTTAATGTGACCCCTGGATATTGAATGTTACTTTAAACAAAATATCTTATGGGAATACACATCTGTTGCTTGCAACAGTTTTGTGTTTTGGGCTGTGTATTCAGCCAAATACACATAAAATTGTTAATTTTGACCTCACCTGTTTGATGTTTCTGACTTTGCACGTAAAAGGTTGACAAATAATCCAAACAAATTAGAAAAATATATGATTTGATGTTGTTACCTTTGACCTTGTTGTGGTTTGTAATGGTGTACTACATATCCATGGCAGACTGTTTCTGCACTATTTGTGGACTAGAATGGCAGGGTGCTTCGTAATATTTGAGTGCAGCCACAAAGTCACTGTTGATTTTGTTGTCTTTGTGCCATTTAGTGACACATCTGTCATTGCTAGTACTGAAAACTGGGATTATGCATTCTGGTTTTACAGTTGAAAAGTGTTAAGAAACAGAAAAGAAAAAAAAAAAGGGAACAACATAGTCATAAGACATGGATTTCCTCTGTTGCAAAATTGGTTTTAGATGCCATTGAACTGAAAGGCTGATGCTCTGAAGATTCCACCTGTTTACAAACTTCTTAGGTTTCTTTCTTGACTCATCATATCTCTTGTATGGAGTGGTTAAGTCCTATCTATGTTCAGTTGTCAAAAGCCTTGGGCAGTGGTTTTTATGTAGTTTGGCTATCACTGTAGGTAAGGCTCTTTTCTTGAAAACTGACTTTAGAAAGTCTTTACAGATCCTGTTTTAGCTCTACTTGTATGTATGATCTAGAAAAACTGGCATGGTGAGATAAGGGTTTTGAAGAGAGTGTGACCCAGACTTGACGACAATGTATGCATTGTTAATTCAAGCAGTGGGTGATGTCGCATGTCTCCTGTAGACAGGGCGTACCAATATCTGATAAATCCTCCGTTAATATGATAATGTATCTGGGTGGCTCGGGGCTATTTTTTTACCCATTTATCAAAGGGATGATTTATTGGCTGGAACAGTTTTGATGATGTTCAGATCACAGATCTCCTGTACACATGACACGTACAGTCCTGGCGTAGAGTCCTGTCAAACATTAACCCTTTGCATGAGTTGATGGCAGCAAATCCAAAGTGGGATTACAAATAAACAAATACATGTAGACGGGTGTTCTCAAAGGGTCACAGGTGAGCCATTCTATACTGCCAGGTGTGTGAAAACACCACTGTTTCACTGCAATGATAATGACTCCTTAACATCACTGGTTCATAAAGCGAGGATAACGGCTTACTGGCCTTGCCCCATGTTGATTTGAATGTGGTCATAGAGTGCAAAGGGTCCATTATTGTTGGGGCATGAACCTTACCTCATTCAACACAATGGTGGTAAGAGTCTTGGTAGGTGGCTGCATTGCCTGGTAAGTCATGCTACAGCTGCCCTTGTTGCAACTCTAGCAGGACTTACCAAGCAAGGCACAAAACAGTGACTTCAACCCTTTCCTGGTCAAAGCGAAACTGAGTCAACAGCTTTCCCTGATGCAGGGTTGGTGCAGTGGTCCCAACCCACATCAAGGAAAGCTGCTGATCTGGGTCATGTCATTGTGACAACTCATTAAAATTTTCTTTCAGAATGTTTTTCAATAACAAAAAATTTAATTGGAAACACTGCACATGTAGTGGATAATATTTCATATCCAGACACTTTTGAGGGAGAAAGGGTTAACGTGGACATTTTGGTACATGAGTGAAAGCTCTTTGCATGAAGGTTCTGAATATGCAAATTTTAGTGAATTCCAGGTAAACATATAGAAAAAACAGGAACTGGAATGGAATGGGTGAACTCATCCCATACATGTGGCAGGCAGACTTGGCCACATATGTGCCTGAAATTAGATTAGAGTTATGCATTGGAAGTCCTTGTCAGGAGAGCTGTCATTTAACTCATTCCACCCTGATGACGCTTTTTCCCGCTAATATCTAAATGTCGTCTGCTAATTGTATTTTACTAATTTAGGGATTATTTTTCAATATTTTGGATGAAACTTGCATGGAAGATCATTCCAAATTATATGCCCATGGTCAACAGCTTTCCTTGGCGCGCTCTGGGCGCAATGCGCCCAGAGCGCGCCAAGGAAAGCTGTTGACTCAGTCTTCTATCAGGGTGGAATGAGTTAAGGACCACTATGTGTGCAGTTAGTGCTGTTACATTGGCTGTCCAGGCATATTGCTGTTCCGGCAAGATAAAGTCTCTGCAGGCCACAGAGCCCATGCCAATGCATGATTACAAGGGTTAAGTCACAGGTTTCACTGTTCTTTATAAATGAACGAAGACTGTACTTTTCCAGGAAGTCTCGCCAGTCCCTGTGAACAATAGACATGTTTGTTGTGTTATATTCTGCCACTGACTGGCTTTTAATTTATAGCTTCCACTGGTATTCACAAGCACGCACAGTATGTTGTATCATCAAATTATGCAAAATAACCAATGCCAGGATATTTGATTAGTCATTTGTGTCTTTGCCAGCTTCGAGTGTGTCTGTATATTGGGACTCTCACTGATGCTTCAGCCAGTAGCAGATAGTTTCTCCTGGAATTCTGATATTTATATACATATTTGAGATGAATGGGCCACTGACTCAGTGGGCTTTTTGGGCATGTATGTTTCCGACAGATATACACGTATTACATCTGTCATGTTATAACACGATTAAGTGTAATTATTTTTATGTACAATTAAGGCCTGGTCTTCGAGTACATACCAGTAGCCAATAATACAGTACAATCAGAGATCCTTGCAACTAAATACCCTGCGGCTTAGTTACAGATCTATGCTCTTTCTTTGAAAAGCACCCTGAAAAAAAAAAAAAAAAAAAAAAAGATCAGAAAGTGTGCCTGCTGTAACAAGTAACATTTGGTAAGAAGTATAGCACAAGTAGTGTGGTACTAGCATTGCGGTTTCTGCTTGTCACAGCTGATGGTTGTCTCCAAAGCAGACCCAAGCTTTGTTTTGTGTCACTCGGCTGCTTAACTTGGTCTGCTTTGCAGGCAAAGGAGCTGGTTAAACCCTTTGCAGGCCAGAGTGAGAAACAGTCGACAAAATTAACCCCGAGGAAACAATTAACATTGGACAGTGTCACCTGATATTTCTCGTATACAGCGCTTGGTCAAAATGATATTTATGACAAATTTGAGTAATAACATTGGAACAGATCACATTTGACATCCTCGTTGGGGTGGGTTGAACAAGAAGTGGTTAATATATACATGTATACTACAGATAAAGCACTGTGGAGCGTATGTGATAGCTATCGACGCTCACTGTCACAAACCGTGTGTCAAGGTTTCACTGTATCCATACTGTATGTAGTGAATCTGGCCTGTTGTAGATGACAACTACCTAGGATTAGGTCCCTCAATCAGACCACCCTAACGGTGGTAAAACCCTGGGGACTGACAGATGGCATACTAGATGATTGGCCTGTATAAAGGGGGACAAGTTGATGAAACTGGTACTTTTTTTGCGTGAGAACACCTTTGTTGAGACAATGGCCTGTGGCCAGACATTCCTCATTATAAGTGTACTGCTATGGGTGGTAATGGTCTAACTAAGGCCTGGGTGTCCATGCATTGCGTCAGAAAGGGGCTGCTTATGTCATGTGGCTTAATACCCAACCCACCGTAAAAATCTTATGAGAAAACTGTCAACTGATGGTTGAGGTCATGTCATGTACCCTATTGTATGACTACATGCCTCTTACCCCTCTACACATGGGTGGTCACATTTCACAGGTCATTTAACACCCCATCATGCACATTTTCTTGGGATTGTCATTACATAACTACTTCCACTGCGTACATACTAATAGTACAAATAATTGGAGCTCTTGTGACCAGTGTTCCCCAAGTATCTCGAATGGCTGTACTCACAAAAGATTTAATCCAATTGTTAAGATTGATTTATACGGGACTATAACTACAGCGAGTGCTGTGAACAAATATGCTTCAGATCTTATGCAAATACTTACAGAATTACAGGTAAGGTAATCTTGGTGTTGTAACAACACAGTAGGCATAATTAAATGTCAAGCAATTAAATTCAATATCAGAACAAAATTAGGGATTAGATCAAAATCCTGTGGAGTCCTGGATGTCTTGTGATGGCAGTTTTGTTCCGTCCTGCAGGCTGACATAGCAGGCACTACTGACTGGCACCTGGTACCTGGCCACAGATACTACCAGGTCCAAACACACTGCATGCAGTTAAAGGTATAGCTTTGAAAAGGAAGCTCAGCTCCTACTTTTTCCAAAATTTTGCTGAAATAGTTTTCCCAAGGTTATAGTGGGTTAATCCATGTTAGTTGTCAATGGTAAATAATTAATTGATAAGAATGAAAGGAGACAACTCCAATGCCCTAATTTCATCTATATTTTACAAGATGAGGTAATTCACTCATCCTTGCATTTCTTCAATGTTAATTCATTCCATACCAATCCCTGATTTTTCCGTGTATTTACCTGGATTTAAGATGACAATCCCAAATTTAAATTCTTCATGAAAAGAGCTTTCATTAGAGTACCAACATGCTGCAACTGCCGCAAGGGCAGCTGCAACATGACTTGCCAGGCAGTGCCAGAACCACTGACCAAGGCCTGTGACCATAGTATGGAATGAGTTAGAGGGGTCTAATTTGAATTTGCATAAAATCCAGAGGTTTTTATGGGGGAGATGGTTTGAAATGGCCAGGCCATAGGTAAACATACGCAGTAGTGACCAGAATGTTGACTTGAAGAATGGGAAAAATTTATTGTGACCTTGACCAGGGTCAGTTAATACAGCGAGGTTAACTTGCATTTAGGTCGTAATCCTGGCAAAATGCATCCATTGGGCAATGAGATCTTTCATCTTGGAGGAGTCACTGTCGTTCGAGTGTAATTTTACTGGTTAAAAATGCCCAAATATCCAAAAGGTTATGTATGGCTAATTATGCATACATGTTGGCAAAATTTTATAAATGTCAACCCAAGCACAGCTTCTCCTATGACCCCATATTCCTGTTCAAATAAAAAAAATAAGAATAAAAAAGCCATGAAAAGGCTCATCCATCAGATAACATATTAGGGGTCTGACCTATGGGTTGTGCCTAGGGCACTACCCTGGGCGTAGCATGCCTGCTGGAGGACAGAAGATACATCAGTAGCATTTTTCAGAAACCAGTCCCTGACAGGGCCGTGTCAGAGTTGAAAGGTAGCAATGCAAACACTTGGAAAGAGTCTTTTCTTTCAAAAAAATTCAAATGTGGTCAAAATTTCATCTTTGTGGCTAAACGTATATTTATTTACCTGAAATTAAATGGGCAGAATTTTCAAAGTCCTCATAAAATGTCTTTCATGTAAGCATCAGCATGTACATGTATTCTGGAAAGTTAGCAATTTTTTGCATTGCCTGAAAAGTCATGCTTCAGCTGTTTGCACAAGCAACTTGAGGATGACTTGTCAGGTAGGGCAAAAGCATGACTCCTCAGGCAGTGCAAAAACGTGACTTATTGGGCCATGCAAAAGTATACAGTATTTGAAGCAAACCTGGGCACAGCAGTGGTTAATGGTTTGACAGGTTGATCTCAATACAATTGTCGATAAAATTGTGACCATTTGCTGACAATAACATTTGGCTCGTGCCCAGACATAAATTAACCTATAGTTTTAGGTTAAAGTAAGCAGTATATTGAACCATTGTCATTGTGGAAACATGTTACATATGCATACTGACAAGAAAAGTGTAGGCACGCTGTGTGTAAATACTGTCCAATTAGAAGGGAATAGTCACATATGAATAGTGAGGTCATCACATAATGATAACAACACTATACTCAGTGGCACATTGTGGTTTACACATGCTTCTGGTCTCCCCATTTGCAAGTCAACACAACAGTTTCCATGGATGATCTTACAGTAAGTGGTTGATACATATATACAGATGGTGTAAAATATGCTTTGTTGAAATAAGTACATGTAATAACTGTCAGGAATTTTTTCTCTTTGTGTCTTTGTGTGAGTACGAACTTTTTGGCATTCCAAAAACTGTCAACACCCAGCACCCAGGTCAGAGTATGCAGAATGCAGACATATAGAGTGGGGGGTATTATAAATGTTAAACACCATGCAGCATGATCCAACCCTACCCTGAGGCATGGGGGGGGGGGGAGGGCTCACAAATTGAAACAATAAGAAAAATTTAACTGGCCGATTTGGTTTGAATGATATAGAGGCTTGTCAGCACACTAGTTTTCATACCTTCTTGCCCAGGACAAGTCAAATTTGAATCAGGGCAAGTGGAAATCTCAAAGTACTAGCCCTGGGGACAACCAGAAATTTGGATTTTCTGAACAGGATTTGTTTAGATGGGCAAGTAAGCTGGAATGAGGTCAACAGGAGGTATGGAGAATCCAGTATGGATGGCCCGTTGGGATCACAAGTTGTTGGATTTTCATGCCAAGCGAAAACATGACAATCCAGCAATGAGTGATCCCAACGTTATCCCCAATGGGCCACCCATCCTGAATTTTCTGCTATGTCTAATACAGGCAAATACGCACCAAGTTCTATTGGAGAAATAAGTTTGAAAACAACACCATTT
This sequence comes from Hermodice carunculata, assembly GCA_964020975.1. NCBI lineage: Eukaryota > Metazoa > Annelida > Polychaeta > Eunicida > Amphinomidae > Hermodice > Hermodice carunculata. The sequence goes on along the minus strand of OZ026619.1, from coordinate 33,895,700 downwards.
TGAAAGTGGAGTCAGTATTTTCTCGAATGCACCATGGCCTCTCATTGGTTTGTCTGCTACATGTACTTGAAACCACTGAGTGACAAATCAAATGAAAAATTACAATTAAATGTTAAAGTTCCACATTAATTTTTTTGACATTCATTGTCTCTGCCAAATTAGTTTTCTATCAACGCACCTTTTGTAATGTTTGGCATTCCCAGGAAAACATTATGTGGAAAGAAAGAGCGTAAAACTTGGGCTTATATGAGGGACATGTTGCGGTATTTTGAAGTTGATGTCTCACTGCCAGATGCAAATATTAAATTTAATTAAACTGAGAGCTAATGTACCTTGCATAATGCATTTTTAGCACTTTAACGGTGGGAAATTGGCAAAACAGTGCAAAAACGGCAGTGAAATTGCACTTGCTTGTGCTCTCCAATAGGCCTGGATCACTTGTGGGAAGCACCGCATGTTTGGTATCATAGGAAAGTTCAGATCTGCATCTACATCAGTAAAATGCTTGCTCATTGTCTAATTCTGTGACTGCAATGCAGTTAATTTATGCCAAACATCACAGTATTTCAAAGATTAGAAATATTTTTCGGACAATCCTTTCTATTGGCTGATGGTGGGTAGTGTGGTCATATCGTGATATGACCTATTTGAATAATTAACACTGAAGATAAACCATGTGGACCAATAGAGGCATGGAGATCGCCTTCACCCTGGACTACTGCCCAGGTCTCAACAATGTGCCGTTGGCGAAAGCATGCATGCCGGGCATGATAAAAGCAGCAAATCTGGTTCTTTTGATGCTGTTAAAGTGTAAAAACTTTGATATTTCATAGGATTAGGACTTAAACAGTGCTTCTGAAGCTTTCTGTTACAATTGCAAGACATACTGAATGATATTCACTGTCCATTTGGTACCGATGAAGGCAGCGTCTTGTGCCTGGATTCCATTGGCAGAGCGAAAACATTGTTTTTGCCAAACATATCTAGTTTGCCTTCAATAAATGTAACCGCTAATTGTACATAACTTGTAAAATAAGCAAGATAATACGATTTGACGCTGTAGAAAGCAATCACATGTGGTAACATCTATTTCAAACAAATTACTGGAGAATAAACATATGCAATATTAGAGATGTACCAAGCACTACAAATTACAAGACTGGCACTGGTGGACCATAAAAAAGCAGCACTGCATAAGAAGTGACTGGCACTTGAACAGTTGAAACCTCATCCTTCATACCCATGAGATAACCCATTCAGGATAAGCTTCAGATACCCTATCCTTCATACCCATGAGGATAACCCATTCAGGATAAGCTTCAGATACCTCATCCTTCATACCCATGAGGATAACCCATTCAGGATAAGCTTCAGATACCCTATCCTTCATATCCATGAGGATAACCCATTCAGGATAAGCTTCAGATACCTCATCCTTCATACCCATGAGGATAACCCATTCAGGATAAGCTTCAGATACCCTATCCTTCATATCCATGAGGATAACCCATTCAGGATAAGCTTCAGATACCTTATCCTTCATATCCATGAGGATAACCCTTTAAGCTTCAGACATAGGAGAAAAGAAGAACTGTAGAGCTCTGAAAGTATTACCAGACAAGGGAACCCTGATTTAAATGTTGTGTTTCCCATTTAATATATACTATTCATAAGAAAATGGCCATTTGCAAGCAGACCCACACTTTGTTGTTATTGCATTAACATTTGTAAGACAGTAAATATAGCAGTATATGGCTACATCCAAACAGCAGTGATAATGTGTATACAGATGTACGTTGAGTGTGGGCATGAAGACATTGACTGCAATCATCATGTACTAACACTGCTATTAACTCTTTCAGTGCCAAATTTTGGACTGAGTCAACAGCTTTTTCTCGGCATGCATTGGGCACAATGTGTGTCAAGAAAAGCTGTTGACCTGGGGTACTCTCTCTGGAACTATAAGCATACTGGTACTTGAATGAAAGGTCTTTTTATGAGGAATACGAATCTGGGATCATAATGAAATTCAAACTAGTTTGACTTTAGTAGATTGAGTTTAGACGTGATTGGCACTGAATGAGTTAACATTGGGTGGGGTGGGGGGTTGGGATTATCAGATTTTTGAAGAGCAATAAGGTTACAGCAAAACAAATGGCAGAATTTACGATCTTCTTAATGAGATAGAAATGGGTCTTCAAGGGCAGACTGTTAGTGAAGGAAGTAATCAGCATTTTCCTGATTTGCCAGCAAAGATCCAAAGGCTAATGAGATATATCCCATTAATTGCAACCATTGATTGGTCTTTGGTGAACCAGTTTGTTGGCACATAGCATTGCAGGCGGCTACATGCTGGGTAAAAGTTTACATCAGCTTTCTTTCATGTTAAACCTTAGCCTATGTAGAATAATGAAAAAAGTCTACAATTTACCTCTTTCAATCCCACATTTTGGACTGAGTCAACAGCTTTCCTCAGCATGTTTTTGGTGCATTGAGTGGAGCCTCTATTTTAATGTAAGCCCATGAAAAGTAAAAACCAGTCAGTGCGTCCATTCCCCTGAGGAAGACCCTCTGTTGGGTCGAAACGTCATGGGAGGCTCTCACATATATGATTTTTTTTTTGTTTTGTTTTGTATATTTCTCTTGAATCTCTTTAGTTGGAGCTTCTGTTGGTGGTTTGTTGTGTTCAAAGCACACCAAGGAGAGGTTTTGACCTGGACTAGTGTATTCCACAGACATGCTGGTACCTGAATGAAAGGTCTTTTTACAAGGAACATGTATCTTACATCCTGATCATAAGTTGGAGCAGTTCACCCTTATAGTTCGACTTCAGTCACAGTTGGCAGTGAAATAGGTAAACAATGCATGCTTCTCTTGTTCCTGCCACTGGCTAATTCTATTCAGTTGTAGGAACCACCACTTACTTCCTGGTAAAACTGCATTTGAGGGATACAACTCCTAGTACCCAAAAATACTCCAAATATTGGTGCAAAATTTATGTCAAGATGGCCCAGATGTCTTCATCCAATGAGACACTAGAATACATATATAAATAACCAACCACAGGCAAAGACGCATTTACACGTTCTTTTTCACGGGGTAACCTCGAGACGATGGAGTGGGCACCTCGAGATCATTGTGAACAGTTGTCATGTTGACACAGAAAATTCCTGCCCCCTATCTTCTCACTTTTTTTTTTTTATATCAGTCCCTTGTCAGGTAGAACAGGCCTGTGGAGCAGTACACTTAATTTGCTATTCCAGGATGCTGTGGATTTAATTATATGCCTGCAACACGAAAATCTTGGCGAAGGTAGGAATGTTGCTGCTGTCATAGGAACTCCGTACTGGGAGTTGTACGCTAAAATGGACTTTTATCTATTTTCTTTTGTCTTTTGTAATGGCTGGGCATAGATTTTCCAGGTATTCTTGCTGTTTACAAAAATAAAATCGAGGGATCAACCTGCAGCAGTCGAATCTGAATGGTTCTGGACAAGTGTCTATTTTTTGAGTGACTTGTCTTAGCCATTACACCATTGGGTCCATTGGAACTAATAATGATTGACCATTTTCTTTGTGCAGGTCAAACTACTGGTGCATGCAAGGAGAAGCTATTACACACAGAGTTACAGTTCAGTGTGGTTTCTAAGAGTGTTGAACAACTTAAAAGTTCAGAGTAGGAATGAATGTGGCCTAAAATCAAAGAGCACGGTTTAAAAAGGAGACGCCACTGATGGTCATTGGTTCTTGTGCCAGTCAGTGAAAAATCATGCCGCATTTCATGCGGTTTCTTATTCCTTCTGGCACAGGAACCCACACCCACTCATGGTGTCTCCTTTTCATAAGTATCACATGTGTCTTTGCTTTTATCATGAGAGGAGATTGAGACATATATCCAGGCTGTCTGTCTTAGATCTATGCGAGAGTTCTAATTAATAAATCCAATATTTCAGAAATGCATTGACAGATTTTCTTTAGATTTGTCACTAAGCAGCCAAGCAGCTGGACCATAATAACTGCATAAATTTCTGAGTTACTGAATCCACCTTGCTGATCCGATATTATTTAGGGTTTAATGAGAAAGCAGTTAATCAGAAGATGGTCAACATCGACACTGCAGAAGGCCTATTGAAATAATAAATCCCAAGTTTAGTACATGCTTTGGATACAAGGTTGCAAAAATAGTTACCGGCTGTCATACACTAAACCCTGTAGTACAGGCTGACTGATGCAATAGCTGTACATATCAGCATTAACCCCTTGAGTTCTTTGTCTTCACAGTGGTCATATTTGGCTGAATTATTATAACTCCAACTTCGAGTTCCTCAAACAAAGGCCTCACATTCAAGTAGTACCTGCTGTATGTGACCACCCCTTCTGCTAAGAAAAGGTCACACACAACAGGTGGTCTTTCACTACAGGTAAATTTACAAAGAAATTGAGTCTTGTGGTCCCAGAAATGGGGCCACAAACAGCAGGTGGTCTCTCACGGCAGTGGTCACGTACAGCAGGTATCATTGTACTAACATGCCGAGCCAAAATGATGTGGTTCCAGAGAGAGCAAATGGTCAAGGTCATCAGCTTTCTGTAGCGTACTGCAGGCACAATGTGCTACAGGAAGGTGACGACTCTCTGTAAAAGTCTACAGCCTGTCAAGGTTAAGGCAATAGAATCAGAAAATGTTGTGACCAAAAGGGTTAAACATGAAGGAGGTTGGGCAGATCCCACTTGAAAATAAAATGGCCATGAGGGTGAGACCCACAGGACAGTTTTGATAGCCTGCTGACAGACCTACAGACCTTTGACTTAAGTTGTCTCTAAATATGCTGAAAGCCATCAGATTAGAGGAGGAACCAAGCAAACAACAATGGAGGTCTGTCTGTATTGTGCAAGGTTTGGATTCCACAGTTGTATTTGGATGATTTCAGATTGTAATGATATGTGGGCATCAGGGGCAAAATAGCTCACAACCTGCCACTTCAACAGCTTTTTGTTGTCTTATGGTGAAAACAAAATAAAGTCCAGTGTACCCTCACAGGACAAGCTGTGAAGCATGAATCCTGGTACATGTACAAGGAAAAGAAACTGAGTCGGCCCACTGTGCAGTCATAGTGGTCTCGTCACATCATGACACCAAAAGTGGTCTGACAAGACAAGTGGCTGGTGGATAGGATTGGTGATTTCGATGTATCAAAGACTGGGATTTCCCAGGATTCTCAGCAAACATGAATCACTATGTTGTGTGTAAAACTTAAAGCAGCATTTCTTATTGGCAAGTACATAATCATATGTGAAGACTTTTTGTCAAATTTGTAGCAACTTTAATATATCTGGGCATGATCATGCATTGACCATAAATGTTTTTTTTTTTTTTTAAGAGAGAAAGAGATAGAGAAAGTTCATGACCCTGGTCTGTTGACAGAGTAAAGTTGATTGCGTGTTCCGAAAGGATATGACAAACCAAGTAATTCCATTGCCTCTCATTTACTGTTCCCTGAAGGTCATGTTGAAAGCATGCAATATTTAACTTCATTTACAGGTTTTATAAATGACCAAAATGATATTACATGATCAAAGGTTATTTTTCTTTTCGATGGAGGACCGTAGTAATTTCCAATGGCCGAGGGTTGCAACTTTCCATAAGAACCCACATAAATCTGAAGTGCCGGCCCAAAATAGGACATGTTTGTATCAATACGAAGAAAACAGCATTGTGTCTGATAAAAGGCGGCAATTGGGGGGTTTTGCTCTGTTTACTCCTTGCCGCTGATGGTGGGGTGCCATTCTGGTGCACATTCCAGCCATAGAACAACCGCCCGGACAATTCAGGTACAGTCAAACCTCATTATAACAATACTGTCTTACATGCTCACTTAGCAGAGGTTTTGAGAGGCTTGAAGTCAAATTCCTTTATCATTTGACTCATTTATCTGGCATATTCCTTTATCATTTGACTCATTTATCTGGCATATTCATATGTCTGACACATTTTTCAGGGAACAGGTAATGTCATTATGACGAGGTTCCGCTGTACTTGCGCCTAAATGCATGAGCACAAGGGAGTATTTCATCATAGATCTTTAATTTTTTAAAAAGTCTGGATTTTTTGTTGTTTTTTTTTTTGTTTGGAGTTATTTGTGACTGATAGATTAGTTGACATTAGTGATGCAAATTATTCTTTCGAGAAACATGGAAGAACTATACTATTTTTAACATGAGGTAATCAGGACCCATTTACCCACATCCCATATGTGTTGGCTCACAGCTTAATGCATTCCATGGATTAATGTGTCATGATTTTCAACCAGATTCTGTGACAGAGTAGTATAAGAAAACCCTGGTACCACACAGATAAATTTTTATGATTTTCCGCAGGTGTTTATAAGGTTAATGCTCTGAACTCAGGACTTTGAAAAAAAGATGCTTCGGAATGATGTGTTTTACTGACTCAAAGCAGCATACAATGACCTGTTCAAATACATGTCAGATTTACTGGCTTGTCACATGTCCGTGTACAAATTTAAATATTTAAAATTCTAAGATAGACTACTAGGGTTTGAAAAAAAAAATATTTCACAGGGAGATCAGGTTTTACCGACCTGTCTTCAGGTACAACAAGCAAAAACAGCTTTCAGATTTATTGGCTTGTCACATGTCCATTTGAAGTGTACAAATCTAAATATTTAAAATTCTAAGATAGACTACTGGGGTTTGAAAAAATAAATTCTCACAGGGAGATCAGGTTTACCGACCTGTCTTCAGGTACGACAAGCAAAAACAGCTTTGTTGAAAAGTTACTTTACAGGTTGGGAGGTCAATTGGCCACATGCATGGCATTTCTGAGGGGCCATTGTTTTGTGACTGCCAAACCTGTAGGGCGACAGGTAGGAGAGTTAATCAGTGTGTCACCCAGTTGAGCAGCCGAATGTTTACTTGACAATATTCCTGTTGTAAGGTTGCCATCTCACAAGTTTCATCCTAAAATAGGCCACCTCTCATACAGTAGCCGATTTTACGTACACATGGGTGAAAGTTTTCAGTTTTAAAACAGAATACTGTTTTGAGCAAAATTTTTGCAAAAGTATTTCAATCAGGATATGTTCTTAAATATGCAAATTGGGCAAGAAATAAGGGCTGAAAATTTGAAAGAAATGTTTTCAGTTTTGCAAAAATTGTTGGCTTTCAGCCATGCGTACAGCAAATGTGTATTATCACAGAAACAGATTGTTGGGATGATCACTGTTTTGCTGAGAGACCAGACAAGATGACAAAGTAGTTTGGTGTTGTTTAATTTGTTGAATGACAAAAGAAATATACAATCAGTGATGACTATGAATATGTACAGCAGTATGGAATAGCTACTATGCAGTTCAGTCACCATATACATTCAGCAGGTGACCTAGATACTAAATGGATTTTGCTTGTATTGCTCACCATTCAAGAGAGGTGGGAATCAACCTGTTAGTTTATGTTTCACCTCATAGAAAATTAATCATTGTTTAGGTCATTGATGTTCTATTGAACTTTGAATCGCATAAAACATATTTGTGGGTTTTCTGGTCCAAGACATGAAGCTGCTTAAGGCAGCTTGTAATAAACATGATAAAGGTAGAAGAATAAATCATATAAAATTATGAAAACTTAGAAATATAAGATTGTAGCAACATTTCTACAGCCATTGTGCACGTTACCCTGTAATAACAAGTGTGAAGTTCAGCCCAGTGTTTTAAATATTTCACACAATTTTGCATTTATAATTAATGGTGAAATGGACAGTGTATTTTACTGGAGCATTTTGTGTCATAAAAGTAGGTGCGGAATCTTAAAGGGACAGTGATGCCAAGAAAAGATAATATGTAAGTGCAAATAAAGGATTGAAACAAAAGGACCTCCCTCCCCCCCCCCCCAAAAATGCAGCTGGTAAACTGCTAGGGTGGCTACTGTACATGGGTTAGTACTAAAGTATATTTGCAGTTTCATAGGAAACATTTTTTTAACTGTAAAATTATATACTGTTGTTTAATTGTCAGTGCACCTGTGTATTTTGGAATTTCATAAACACCTGGGATCGTAAAAGTTATGCTTAAAGCTAGAAAAAGTAGGCAGAGATAGAATTAGAGGCCACCCACATTTCCCAGTTCCCTCAAGGCTGTCTGCTGTCTGCTGTCTTGTATTCTAAATTCCTTTAATTTTGCTGTACTCTTATTTTTGCTTGTTTCACTGATGGCACAAACCATTAAAATAAAAACACAGTGAAATAGTATTTTAACATTGTTTGAAAAGGAATTGTGTCCAAAACAGTAAAAGGTAAAAAATACAAAAAACATGAAATTTTATATGTGAGAAAATGAAGCAATTTACATTATTTATTTTTGGACAAAGCTTAAAAATAAGGATGTCAAGTTACTCTTCTGCTCTGCTTTTGAAATTTCATATGCAAAAGTGTGGTTTTTATGTCCAAGAGTTTTAAACAATCTCCAACAAAAGTTTTGAGTAATGCCATGAATACCTCCTAATTATGCAACCCCAGGCTGGGAAGGTTGTCTCCTGTGGAGCTGTTACTATTTTTGTACTTTTAAGAAACTGTCTTGTTTTCACTATTGTTGTTTTTTATTTGCCTGGAGATATTTTGTGTCGTATTTACGCTTTACAAAGGCCACTTGACCTGGTCTTTTGCCAGAAAAGGAAGTGACCATGGTTGAAAATACCAACAAGTCAAATCATGCATCTGTACCCTCTGGCAGGGTAGACAAGCACCATTTTAGGGTAGTTGACCCTAATTCTATCAACATTATCATGTACATTGCTTGTAGTATTCTCCAGGCTTGGCAGGATTGTCATGTAACTGACTCGAAAGTGTTCATTTGTAAAGAGTTACAATATCCACGACTTTGCCTTCACTCTGAGATAGGCAGTTCTTTCAGATAGTATTCTTAGTTATTATCCTCTCTCCCCCCCCCCCCCCCCCCGAAGAAGGCAGGACATATAGCTTTGCTCATGTCTGTCGTTCAGTCAGTCGGTAGAGAGACTGTGGTTTCTGCACTATAACACAAGAATTTTTTGAGATAGGACTTTGCTAGTGCCTAAGTATGTACCCCAGTGTAAAGGCTAGGGAAAGGAGGAAGATGGTTGACCTTGACCCTATTTCCAAGGTTACGGATGTACTGTAGTTCTGTTTTCCGAACGATAACTACAAAAGTTTTTATGATAGAACCTGTATATTGCACAAGATTATAGTCCTTATGCAGGATTTAGGTCAAGTTTGAAGATGGTTGACCCTGACCTAAATTCAAAGGTCACAAGGTCACTTTGGAGAACTTGATTTCTGCATTGTAACTGAGAATTTAAGTTTTTACTTCAATATGGCACATGGTGATAGTCCTCAAATAAGGCTTTGTCATCTTAGAAGATGGATGACCTTGACCAAATCCAAGGTCATGAGGTCAGTTGGTCAGTCAATAGGGAGACGGTAGTTTCTGCACCATAACTCAAGAAGTTTTTGAGGTAGGACTTTGATACTCCCGAGGTATATACTCCAGAATAAGGGCTTGTAAAAGTGTGAAGGTGGTTGACCCTGACCCTATTTGCAAGGTCACGGAGGTACTGTATTAAGTTTTTGTTTTTGCACGATAACTAGAAAAATTTTTATGATAGGACCTGTATATTGCACAGCATTATAGTTTTTATCCAGGATTAGGTCAGGTTTGAAGAAGCTTCAAAGAAGTGTGACCTTGACCTAATTTGCAAGATCACACAGCCCTTTTGATAAAATTTTGGTTTCTACATGCACTGTACATGGTCATGAGTGCCACATTTAGTACAATCAACAGGGTAATAAGGGTGAACATAATGAAAGTAGGGGGGCATCTATGTTTTACAAACATCTTGTGTTATTAGTTTCACACCAAATAGATGAATTGATTCCATGCTGAGTTTCCAAATTCTGGCACAGGGGCCATACCTCCGTGTGTTCCTCTTGATTGGAGAAATCCTGATTAAAAGTATTAAAAAAAGCCTTACTTGTATACATGTAGCTTTTAAAATATCACCAAGGAGGCATATCAAATTAAAGCTACTAAATACATGGTATAGAACCATTCATAATAAGCATGCTATTCATGTAAACATTTCACAGCTCACCTATGCAAAAGAGTGGATTGTTTTCATTGACTATAAAATGAAATTATTCTCAGAACTCAGAAATTATGTTATTCCACCAATGTACCCGTATTTGTTGAGTTGTATAATAAAGATAGTAATACCATCCCATATGCCATTTTACATTTTTACTGTCAAGTTAGAAGCACGCATAGGAAGTTGTCAACCTTTATGGGGAAATTTCTGCTGGAAAAAAAGATGAAAGCTTACACACAGACACACGCACGCACGCATAAACGTGCATGTATGTGTATATTAGTACTTGCATAGCTAGAGTTTTTAAACTGTTAACTTTTAACTTTCATTGCTGATCACATCCAAAATCAGTGTTGCCAACCCCCCAGAATTACCTGGGAGGATTTTGGAATTTTTGAGCTAAAAATTCTGGAAAAATTATAGTTTTTTGACAATTTTTAGCAGTCTCCATGGATTTCACCAATTTTTCTTTCTATATTTCATATTAATATCTCAATCTCCCTGAATTTCACTTTCCATATCCTAGATTTGAAGCTTGGTAGGTTGGTTGGCAATACAGTGGTCCCCCCTCTAATAAGGCCACCCCAAAAACAACCAAAAAGTGGCCACCTTTGAGGGCTGGCCTCTCCTGAGAGGGATAATGTCATAGAAATACCCCTTTTGTGGCATGGAGAAGTGGCCTTTGTAGAAAGGGTGGCCTGTCTTGAGAGGGTCCTTATTAGAGGGGAACCACTGTACTGGAAAATCATACACTGATTCCAACTTCAATTCTTCAGGCAGGAAAAAACCTTTTATCCCAGTGCTTATATTTTTGGGAGACAGAAAAGAGGAGTGTGTATCAACAGCTTTCCTCAGCATGTTGTGGATGGAATGCATTCCGAGTATAGCAGGGAAGGCCACTGAGATGGTCCAAAACCCAGGACTGAAAGAGTTAATGAGATTCTGGTGCCGTCCTCTTCCATCAGCTTTGAACAGCAAAGGTAGTCACCTTGTCTTCTGATTTGCTTGTGTGCTGCTCTACATCAAGTGTCATAACATAATAAATTTCTGATTCTGTATGGTTTGCTGCTGATTATTGATGAAGGATTGTACTCAGGATAGGGTCACAGTAGAAATACCTGGCAAAGGTACTGGAACATTTATATGCCTGTGTAATGGATGTTTGGTATTTCAGAAAATCATTCGAAACATCAATGTAACTTGTAATTCAAGGATGCAAGCCTGTGTTTAGTGTCGAAAGAGTTTAACTCATTCCATATTATGGTCACAGGCCTTGGTAAGTGGTTCTGGCACTGCCTGGCAAGTCATGCTGCAGCTACCCTTGTGGCAGCTGCAGCATGACTTGCCTGGCAGTGCCAGAACCACTGACTTAACACTATAGGCATGTTGGTACTTGAACGAAAGCTCTTTTCATGAAGAATTTAAATATGGGATTGTCATCTTAAATCCAGGTAAATACACGGAAAAATCAGGGACTGGTATGGAATGAGTTAAGGATATACGGCAAGTTAGCATCGGATTTAGTGATGAAGGACACTTTTCTTTTGATAACTATCTAAATACAGTGAAACCTCATTATAACGACACTCACATATCCGACATATTCATTATAATGACAGAATTTTTGAATGGCAAAATTTCATTTTCTTTGTTATTTGATTCATTCATCTGACATATTCAATCATCCGACACATTTCTAAGGGAACAAATGGTGCCATTACAATGAGTTTTCACTGTACACTCAAAAAGTCCATGAAGTATACATTTTTGGAAAGCAAACAACATAAAGATAAATTCTGTAGCACTGTAGTAGTGTTTACTAGCTGTAGCTACAATGTTCACACAGCAATTATCAAAATAGAGAACTGTCTTTCTTTGATACAAATTTGGCTTCAACTCCTACATTTTAATAGATTTTAAGGTCAAATTAATGGTAAACTGTACAGTACCCTATAAATGTAAAAAGTGTGTCTCAAATTTGTAACTTTTGTTGTTGCTCCACATATGCAGTTGTTAGAAATTGAAGAGAAGACACATCAAACGCAAGCCATCTTTGATCAACTCTGGTGACAAAATGGAACAAAAATTGGAAAATCTGAGACACTTCTATTTGATTCAATACATAAACTTCAGTTTCCTGCAGACTTAAGGCCAATATGTTCAGAATTTAATAAGTTGAAGTGATATTTGTGCTAAATTATGATAATCATTTGTGCAATTGTTAAACAAACATTGCAACAAACTAACAAAATAAAATTGAAATGAATAGCATCCTCGGTTTGTTAGCTTTCTGAAAATGTATAGTTTACCATACTTTATATTTGAATCCAAAGTTATATTCAGCAATTTTTTGAAAGTAACTGCTAACTTGCCATATATCCTTAATTCCTTAACTCTTTCTATATTGGGGAATATACATGTACATGCATATCATTTTGTTCACACACATAAAATACGGTACAGATGATAGAAAATGCAGAGCATGTACAGTGAGATGGCAGATTAACCCTTTCCCCCTCAAACCGGCCAAAACCGGCTGTTGGTCAAATGTCGTCTGCTTCAGTGTTTTCAATTTATTTCAACAGTTATGAAAAACAATTTGACTGAGAAATGTACATGAGACTTATCAAGATGACATGCCCCAGGTCAACAGCTTTCCTTGGCATGGGTTGGGCACTTAGTGCCCAACCCATGACAAGGAAAGCTGTTGACTCAGTCTTAATTCAAGGGGGAAAGGGTTAAATACACAGCCTGGGACTTGTAATCTACATAGGAAGAGTAAAGTTAAAATGTGTCTGTGAACTCGTAGATATATCCAGTTTCTTCAGCCAAAAATTCCGGGGATATTTTCTGCACGTTTCTGAGAATTGAAGTCCCAATGAAAGGAACTTTTGTTCAACTGTTAGCATGCCAAAGTCGATGGTTTTGCATTTTCTGGCAAATCGTGTGGCAGTTCCAGTAAGGACGGCTAGAGCATAACTTGCCAGGCAATGCAAAAACCACTGTCCAAGACATTTGCCACATACAATTAGGTACAGAATGAGTTAAAACCCAGTTCCCTGAAGTTAATGTGATGCTTCTGTGGAAGTTTTGAATTTTGTACAATATGGATTGGGCTAATTTTTCCATTATGTATGGGCAAATTAAATATTTTATGGGAAGTGGGAATGGGTGGCAAGACAGAGACACAGACAATGCCTCACACCAATATTGATACAGTCCAAGTATTGATTTTAAAATGGTGGCCAGAATATTACCAACACTATGGCATAGACAAAATGGGAAAGCTTTTAAATTGGAATTAAGATACCCAGTTTTGAGGGGTGTTATGAATGAGTTCTGTTTCCACTTATTGAGAGTCTTCAACTCAACTTTGCCCAGAAAATCAGGGAGATTGTGCGTGTTTTGTATTGGTAGAAAATGCGACTCAAAATCATAGCGACAGTAACAAGTTCTTGAACTCCAAAAGTCGTGAAATATCACAGTGTGGTCATATTGTCCATTTGATATCATAAACATAAGAGTTTTTAGTAACATGTTGGTTCAGCTTGCCACTGGTATGTGTACATGTTTAATAACCTCCTATTTGGAGATAGCTTAACATCTTTATTCACACTGGCTGATAGTTTGTATGTTAGGCAGATATGATTGGTCCAAAATCCTCTCATTATCTGCTGATGAAACAAAATAACAGAAGACTAATTAAATCTTATATTAGGGTAGAACTGCAGTCATTCAAATGAAAGTATGTCATTGCTTTATTTGATGCAGGAAAGACGGTGCTAGATTTTTAGCTTTGGCATGATAGCCCATACATGAGCCCTTGGAACCATTTGTGTGGTACCAGAACACCTTGCTTTATGCAGGACACTTAGCTGCCGGGCAACCTCAGGTGAAAGTTCCATTATTGTACATTTATATTATGATTGGACAGAAGAAAGGGGATATTTCTTGACGGTTGTTGGATGAAAATTCATGACAACTTTAGCACAGCTGAAATAAAGGGACATGAAATTTTGAAAATCATATAGATCTGAAATAGCTTGAAATGATACGAGCCAGGAATTGAACAAGAAGTAGTGAAATCTAAGCAGTCCCTTTTGTCTGCAGAAAGCATTGACCAAGTTACAATGATCAAACATTGTTTATATTTGTCTTGAATGGAAACCAAAGGGATTTCTCCTCTGTGGTGCATTGACAACAAATGCCCAGGCTTTCTGAGTATAGGATCCTTGGTCCAGTGTGAAATATTAGTGCATCTATAGGCTTCATGTGACTCCTTGACATTAAAAACACTATCTGGGTGACCACAGTAGATGTTTCAACACACTGCAGACCAGACATATTCCTTGCAACTGCATGTACTAGAAACACTTTGGTGTCGAGTTAACCATGGAGAGAGCGTAACTTGGGAGAGCAGGAAAAATATAAAATTTGTGATGTAATTCCTGGCTTTACATAAAGTGATAATTGTTTTAGTGACACCTATTATGGTGGTGCCTTGATGTTATGCATGTACACCTGTCAAATATGCCTGTAGCACTTCTAGTTAGACTGACTACAGTAAAACCTCCCTGACCAAACGCCTCCATAAACTGATTACCTCTATCGTCTGAACACCTTTTGTCAGCCCCCGTTTTCTTTCTGAATTCTGTATTAACCTCTCTTGGCCAAACACTTTTCCTTGGCCTCAAAAGCATTCAGCTTGGGGGTTTCACTGCAGTTCCATAGTCCTGTTCAGAGCCATTGCAGTCAGCGCACCTGAGTGGCTCCAAGGTCAATGGTTTTGCTTAATTACTTGTGTTAATTAATTACGTGAGCTACTGACAGTGGAAGCATGTGGACATTTACAAGCACAGTAATTAAACTGGCCACTCACTGGGCTTTATTAGGCTTGATGACCGTTATATTTAATGATTTTGGACTGCTGTCAACTTCTGAGGTTTTCAACCATTGTTCATAAATTGTGCCAAGTTAGCATGTGGTGACCACTTCATGTGCTCAAACTCAGTGTGATAACAGCTTCTTTTTTTTTTTTTTTTTTTTTTTTTGTTGTTGCTTTGGTATATTTTTTTGTTGTTTTTTATTTTGTTTTGTTTTACCCCAGGCTTTTTAAGTAGGGGCATCCCTTTTGAAAACCCAGGTGTTATATTTTACAATCCATTGGTATTTTTTTTTTTTTTCAATATTTTTATTGAGTTCCTCTATTTACAGTATACATATGGTACAATACATTATTATACAACTTGTATCTGCCATACAGTATAGTACAAGAGAGTACATTATGTGCAAGATGTAAAATGTTGCAGCAACTTGTCACATATATGCAAGTGTAGTGTTGCAATATATAAAAAAAATACCATGTATAATATATATATTCTTTTTGACTTATTCTTTTTGACTTACAATCCATTGGTATGCTTGCATTAAAAAGAACACTTAAAATTTATGTGATTTAAAGTTTGATTTAAAAGATATAAGAGGACCTGCAGACCAGGATACAGAAAATATCTTTTGTGCAGCATGCTACAATTAATAATAATAGGTAGCATTATTGTTTATCATCATCAGCTTAAGTACCAACAGAACCACACAGGTGACAATGTTGATGCTATTCATAAAATGACATCCAGTGGTGTTCTAAGAGGTGTTTGGAATGTGATCCAAATGAAAAAGGCAGCATTAAAATTTTATGTGGCAGAGTTGTTGGGGGGGGGTGTTTTTGTTTTTGTTTTTTTGTTTTTTCTTATTGTCTTCTTTTTTTAAGCATACCAAGTAAGGGTGTTAAATGTTGTTTTATTTTGAGGTCAGAGAGGCTTGAACAAAGTTTAAAAGTTATCTGTGTCATGGTATTAAAAATGTTAAGCTTGACTCAGATGCATAAAGCTGGGGCTTAGTGAAGTACTTGTAATACCTGAAAGTGTCGCTGAGATGTGTACAAAGTTTTTAGGTTGAAGACAATTTGTTTTGTTCCAATGCTACAACTTTTATCAACATTTACCCTGTGGGGTGCACCCAGGGAAGCTGGAAACTTGAGTGTTATTGTCAGGGTTGGAAAGTGTTAATAAGGGTTACCTTATCACATGACTACCCACAGGGCTGCTGTTATCACCGGGTAGCATGTCCTAACACGTGCCTCGATCAACAATACCTGGTCTCCCTCCTGTGTAAATACAAAGAACGGAAGTGGATAATTACAGGCAGAAATGTGATGTCGAGCAAATGTGATGAGGGCAAGGCCAAAAATGACAGTTCTCTCTTAAAAAGAAAAATAATTGTAATGTCCAGTAAGTATTCATTGTGATAAAATCAGAGATGAAGTTTTTTTTGTGTGTGTGAAAAAGTATTTAATACTTCTTAATAGTGTACTCCATATTGATAGCAACACATGGGAATGAAATAATGTCCAAATTGCATTTGAAGATAATCGGGAATTTATATTATGTATTTATTATCTCTTAAAGTGAAAGGCAGCAGATCTATAGTTTAAATGGTGGCCATTGATGGATCAGTGAGGTCACCCGCTTTCTTGGGTATTTGCATGAATAGACAAACAGTAAGGTTCTGTAAGTATGAAGTAAGCAACTATAGGAGTTTGTGTATGTATTTACAACAGACCGTAGATGTAAAAATGAGGCATGCATAAACCAGTAGATGGCATTTCAAGCTTATATCACCAAGGGCTTGTATTAAGAGAGAGATCTGGGCAAAATGCCATGTTGTATCGAAACGGTATGAATCAGTTTTATGAAATTAAGAGAGTTTTAGCCACATTATGGAGTAGCAGAAAAGATCGAGAAATAGAATGTGTGACTTTACCTTCATTTTTGGTTGCAAGTAGAGAGCTGTGGCATCTGTAGGGGCAAAAGATGAGAAAAAGATGAAAGGAAAAATACGGTTTGGATAAAAGAAGGTTGAGTTGTATTGATTCAATGACCCTACCAGAGGCGTTTCATTCCCACTTTTATTGATGTGACCCAGAAATCCAGTCAGACACACATTAGAAGAAAACCCATGCCTTTTTGGCTGTCTTGGTTTCCGAGCCCTTGTATGTTAATTGCTTGCATCGGGTCACATGACTGGCACGACTACAGAATAATTTGTTGGCATTAAGTATTTGGACGTAAAGGCTTCACAAGGACAACGTGCTAGGTCCACAACCGCATTATTTGAATACACTGTGTGAAGGTTTAGGGGAACGCATTATTTATGTGATCATATTTTGTGACTGTGGGGAGTACAAAGCACAGTGGATGTGTGGATAAATGGGATGTCGCACAGAGAGCTGTGAAAGAAGACACCATCTGTAACTGTCGGGTGGCCACTGTATACACCCTGTGTTTTCTGCTGTTTTCTACGGAAACTCTATCTGAACCCACAGAGTAATAAAGGTAGGTTGTACTATATTTACAGGCGATTCACAAAATGTAAGAGTGTCATTGGATTATATAATCTGTCTAATGCTGAAGGGTGTTGGGTCTGTCATGCTAAAGATCCAGGTGCAACAGGCGAGCATACACTAGACAACATCTCCGTATATATTCACAGGTGCCTGTGACGTGTACTATTACTGGGTCTTCTCCATTTTGTTCACCATTGACGAGATGTTTTTCATGGCAGGACATGGTTGGGTCATTGATTGTTATTAGAATTTCCACGTGGACAAAACAGACAGAATGGATACGGAGGTGGGCTGTTCAGCCCTTGATCATTAAAACAACAGTACTCAGCGCACTGATGATATATTGCTTCTGTGCATTCACACTATAGGCTTTGTTTACATTTAGGTGTTGTAGCATGTACACAACACCAGAATTCCACATGGGCTCCACATATGACAGGTGAGGCTGTTTTATTCGTATGCAAGAGACGTATATACACACCCAAGTGGCCAGACAGGTTGGGTGTTTAGTCCAGTGTCCTTTCATGTGTTGTGAAGTGTTATGTCCAGCCTGTGCTGACCATGGCGGCGAGGGGTAGGTGTCAGGTAGGACAGTTACACACCGGCCAAACAGGCCATTGTTATAGAGAACAGGGCAACTCCTGCCCTGCAAGCAGGGAAGCACTTAAAAGCTAAATAACAAGCATATGACCAGTTCAAAGGGACATGGTCCGATGCCCTATACCACAAAAATGTGATGTCCAGGTATTTTGATCACAAAGCACGATTCGATACAAAGAGGTCAGGATGACCATGAAGAGAGGGGTATGATGTAGGATGAATGTGACGGCAGGAATGATTGATAGTGTAGCACAAAAACAGTCAGCAACATTGAATTATCGAGCTGGCCAGCTTCAGTTCAAGTCATTAGAAAAATGCTCAGATCCGGGATGGTAAGAATGTCTATGGCATGGCCACAGCTGAGACAGCTTCTGTGTTGAGTTGTCAGTACTTCCAATGAAAGCATTCTTACCATTGAACATTTTTATCTGCTCGGTAATTAAGGTGTTTTTGTGTATTTTATGTGCACCTGTAAGGCAGATTTTATTCCTGGACAATGAATTCAAAGAATATAGGTTCAAGTGAAACATTAAAATGTTCGGTAATGACAGCTTTAATTCCTGTAGATGTTGCTACCAGTGTCTACTTTTCTGCATGACACCAACACCATTTGGTTACCATGGCAACAGCAAAAAAATCCCTTAGAAATGAATCGTATGCTTGTTTGCATGAAAAGCATTGTCTCGGAAGGATGCCTGTTGTATTAATTCCTAGGGCTTTCCAGTTTTTACATGCAGAACTCTGTACAAAAATAACATTTCATCAAATATTTATCATACAGCTCCAGACTACTCATTATATGCATAATTAGTGAGGTTTCATCAATGATTTTGTGCCATTCTAAACTGTTGTCAGAGACTGAATGTCAAATTCAACATTAATTTGGTATTAAAAGGATGAGTTGTATATTATGGTGATGTTACAGGTACATGTAGCAGATGCCAATGATAGCATGTGCTACATGTACATGTAACATCAGAGCTCTAGAGGGATGGGGGGGGGGGGGAGCACATGGCCAGTAAACTTACAAGAAAAAAAGCAAAACACTATCATGCCTTGAGACTGTTTCACATAATTTTCCAACAAACCATGTGGCCAATTGGGGGAGGGTCTATACTTTCCTATGAAGGCGTAAAGGTGGCCTGCTTTCTAGATATCCTGAGCACGAAAACTTTGCATGGGGTGTGGTAGGAAAATGGCAAAAGACCAGTGCTCTTTTTGCCTTGTCTTGGCACTTGTGGCAACCAATGCTAAAATGTGCAGGTTTTTGCCAGGGAAATTATGTAGAACTCGGCTTTCCAAAACAAGCACAGAGCAATATTTAATGAGCAAATATTATAGCCTGGTTCAAATGTGTGTGCCAGAAAAGCAGCACATACCATGACAGAAAACAGTTTTTGTGTGAAGGCTTTACAAGTCGTCCACCGAAGCATGGCTGCACCTTTATCAAATACAAAACTTCCTGTCCAAAGTTGATGCCCATGGCAGACCTTATCGCTAAGCTTTGTATGATTTTGTCACAAAAATACTCCTGTTCCCCAACCAACTTTCACCGTGTCACTTTTTTAAAATTGTGGGAATTCACTTGAGTTGGGAGGGTACGTAATCTTTGACCTGAGCTCCAACACAAAATAAAATAAGGATGTAAAATGAACTTTCTTGGCACACATGTAAGGTCTTTCATAGAACAGTGTCGAAGTGAATGGGACAGATGCGGTTAGTGAGCTTTGAAAATAGATTATATTAGTCACATTGCATTTTCTTTGCACTAGTAACGTATTTGCTGAGTCAGATGGATATATTGTACTCACACGTTTGTACAATAAAAATGAGTGACTACTCAGGGGTGTCTTGTCAGGGGAAATCTACATTTAATAGGTTTAACTGGAAATCTCCATGGGCACACCATTGCTTAAGTCCATACACTTCAGGAAGTATTCTTTTCATTGTGAACTAAAACACTGGATTTGAAGCACAATTTATATGTGTACAAATGCTACGCCAGTATTAGCTTTAGTTGTACTATGGGTCGGCTGCAGTTCATTTACAGGTGGTTCTCTGAGGATACACCACAGATTGGAATATATTTGTGAAAAAATAAGGAGGTAGTGCAAATTTAAAAGTTGCTGTCATTATATTGAATATGTCAGATGTTTGAGTTTCGTTGTAATGAGGTTTCACTGTATATTGAATTGCAGTGTCATATACAAACTTCCAGTTATAATTTATATCAGAAATCTTTGATTTTTTTTCTATAACAAGAATATTCATATAATCTGCAGTACAGTATCTCTGATCTCTGAGCCCATAAAGTTCTGACATAAATTGCTTTATTTTCATTTGAAGTATGGAATCAGGGGGTCAAATTTGTTAATGCTTAAAATGTGGATCCAAACAAATGAAGGGTTAAAAGTAAACAGGTCAGAGTCAGTGTACCAGGCCCTTGCACCTTTACATTTCGTTTGCCACAAAAGAAAGAACCACAGTCTGACGGTGGGTGTGTCGGTATTTCTTGCTCAGGCGACCGTAACATTTTACGAAAATTGAGGTAGAAATGCATGTTGTCAAAGCCCAGAATGACAGGTACGTGATCGGTCAGTATAAATACTGGAATGATGGTCAAGTTGCCGACCATATTTGGTAAGGCATTGAGATGGATGATCTCGGAAAGTGCCTGTGGGTAGAATCACCTTAGTGGGATTAAGCACTGCATTCCCAGGAGCCATAGAAGCCTAATGTAGTATATGGCTGTGTGTACCGCACAGGTAAACACGTACAGTTTTTGACACACTGTTGATGTATCGATGGGTACTGGGGCTAAGGCTTGGGTAAAGGTAGCACAAGCAGCACTAGCATTAACCCTATCCTTCCTTAAACTGGCCAAAACTGGCTGCTTGTCAAATGTTGTGTTTTCATTTGAATGTCAACAGTTACGAAAATCAATTTGAATGAGAATTATAGGTAAGACCTATCAATATAACATGCCCCAGGTCAACAGCTTTCCTTGGCATGGGTTGGGCAGTTAGCACCCAACCTACACTAAAGGAAGCTGTGGACTCAGTTTTAATTTAAGGGGGGAAGGGTTAATCCAGATTGATGAGGTCTTCTATGTACTGCTCTGTGTGTTTTCATTTTTTACCCTTTTCTTTAAATCAAGAGTTCCATTTATAGTACTACATGTAAGAAAAGACAAACCAAGTGAGGTCAATGTTGTATTAGACAAAATATATTTTAAACATTAAACAGAGGAATTAACTTTTAGTGGAACTGGAATACATTTGTGTGTTTCATTTCACAGGAAAAATGGACATCTTTAATCTATGCAGCATAGATTTACACAACCATGACTGCAAACTAATGCATTACACTAATACCCGTTGCTCTGCATGTGATTAAGAGGAAAATACGTGTATTTGTGAGGATGATGTATAAAAGAATATACTATTAACAAAAATAGTGTCGGTTATTCCAGTGCTCATGGAATGAAGATCTAGGTAGTTTTCCTTTGTTTGCCAGGAGGCATATATGTACTAATCTTTGATGCGGGTAGTAATCAATGCATTTTAGTTAGTGTTTCGCTTGCCACTTCATCACAGTTCGTCCAGAATCTTGTGGTGGCTGCTGGCTGTGATACATTTAATTTCTGCCCTATAGGTTACAACTACATGCAATATGCTTTCTATAATATTAATCTGCAGTGGGTGGTGGACTATTTACGTCTTCTTGAGGTATATGGCACTTCAGGTTTCGTGAAGTTTGTAATAATATTGTTTGATGCCCACATTTCATTTGGAATTTATTTCTATTCCCACCGTTCAGTTGAAAGGTTGAAAATGGTGTGATCAGAAAATAGCCATAACCCAAATGTACATGGGGTCCCATGATATGTCATATTTCTCATAACACAGGCAGGTCTGAGAAAGAGAAACCTTTCATATACATGTATAGACATTTTGGTGGGTGTCATGTGGTTAATTCTACCCATGGGCAGTCTGGGCCACATTGACCCCGAGGCTGTGTTCCGAAACCTTGTGCTCTTGTATAGTAACTTCCTAAGTGTCTTTGGCTGCAGTAACCATTATATATTTATGATGCATGTAGTATAAACGTATTTCACATCATTCATGGTTGTAATTTTTAAAAAAAATATGCTGCTGTAACATCGTAAACTCCAATTATGTACAATTAGTGAACGGAAAACTCAAGGAAATGATACTCTAAATAAATACTTCATCACGCTTATAAATAAACAAGACAATGTTTATGGTACACATCATGTATAAAACAGTAGCTATCAATAACAAGTATGACAGTTATCAATGAATACATATCTTTTGATGAGCATATTAAAGAAGAAAAAATGTAGACAACTAATTATGTGTAAAAATTACATTTATGGGAGTCAGATCAAACAGTTGTGGCTGTATTGGACCACATTTATGTATTCTGTTTCCTGATTATATATTATCCTGTTTCAGCGGTTGGCATATGGTAGATGAAGTTATTCATCTTACAATGTGCTAAACAGAACTATCACAGGCACATTGGTATATTAACTCATTTCATACCAGTCCCTGATTTTTCCATATATTTACCTAGATTTAAGATGACAATTGCATATTTAAATTCTTCATGAAAAGAGCTTTCGTTCAAATACCAACATGCCTATAGTCTTAAGTCAGTGGTTCTGGCACTGCCTGGCAAGTCATGCTGTAGCAACTGCAGCATGACTTAACAGGCAGTGCCAGACCCACTGGCCAAGGCCTGTGAACATAGTATGGAATGAGTTAAATGTAGATTTCACCTACTGCTTGAGACATTATATGACAAGACACCCCTGAGTAGTCACTTATTTTTTATTGTACAAACGTGTGAGTACAATATATCCATCTGACTCAGCAAATACCTTACTAGTGTAAAGAAAATGCAATGTGACTAATACAATCTATTTTCAAAGCCATTCCCTATGGTTGTACCAGATAAGAAAGAACACATGAACACACATGTAGTCTTGTGTGTTGTACACATGGACATCATCTTGGCTTTTAGGGATTAACAAAGCCAAGTTCCGTACAATATCTTTTTTGATGCTCAATTCCGAACATCCAAGGGTTAAAAAGTAATCAGGGATGTGACTTTTCCTACTTTCGGATGAATTCCTCTTTTTGTGTCAAAAATGACAGATTCAAAATATTATGAATTTGTCTGAAATGTTCAAATATGATTTGTTTTAATGTAGGTAGGGGGCTTCCCACCCTTCCTGTTCCACATCAGTCACAAAGAAACGTCAAGCCACAAGCTGTACGTGCATGATCTTGGCATTTAATGATTAAGAAACACATTTCTGCAGTCTTATCCCACGTGCGTCTTCCTGATCAGAGTACAACTGAGTCAGTAGCTTTCCTTGGCACAAGTTGGGCGAAATGCGACCAACTTGTGCCAAGGAAAGCTATGGACCTAGGGCATGCTATCATGTGTGGTCTCACATATAAATATCTGCAAAAATGTTTTATAGTAACGAGAAATTCAAGCAAAAATATCAAGGCAGACAACAAGTTACATCTGGGCACTTTTGAGCCATTTGAGCAAGAAAGAGTTCATTTTGTATTTAGATCTTAGTAATACAGAATGGTTACTTTACATCTTAACCTTTTGCCCCCAGATATAGAATGAGCCAACAATTTCCCTGCTTACAGATGCATTTGGTTGGTTTTGGTCAATTCAAGGGGTATAAGGTTAACCCGTATTGCCAGGAGAAGTGCTGTGTCAATGAGGTTAACATTGCTTGTTTTGGCACCACACATGGCGTTTTCGGGTCAGTGTATTTTCAGGCCTCTTGCCACAAACTTAATCCTAATGTAGGAAATTGCATGATGTGCATACAAATTGTGTGCAGTGCAAAATGGAAGCTGACCATATGTTGGCATATAGCAGAAAGACACTACCCATGACAGTGCTGTTATTAACCATTTTATGGTTAGAATCAGATGAAGTTGGACAACTGTCACCACAAAAAGCATGCTTCATCCTGATAGTACATTCCAGCACACAAATGTTTGAAAAAGCTGCGTTTGACGTAAAAGTGAATGTTAGAGATTGCTCAATGGTTGAACACAATGTAATTAAAGTTTGCCTGGTGGTTGAACACAAAATACTTAATATTGTTAAAGAATCTCTGCTAGTTGAACACAGAAAACTTAATATTAGTAAGGAGTCTCATGGTTGAACACAGAACACTTAATATCATTAAAGAATCTCTGATGGTTAAACACAGAATACTTAATATCATTAAAGACGTTCGGTACACCGCGTTATGCGCAACCATTTATGGTCCAATGCCTCTATGCAGTTAGAGCTGGTATTTGTCGATACCTGCACTAGCTGCTGTTCGCTTTTCCTATTTTGCACAGTTCCGTTTGAGAAATATGGATTGTTTACGAAGAGTGAAAAGGAAAAAGAATGGGCCGTTTGTTAACAAGTGCCAAAACAAAGGACTAAATGCTTTAAAACAAGGCAGAATACGTCGAAACACGGCAGTGGTAGACCAAAACTCATGTACACAATCAGCGAACGCTGACCAAGCCACCGTCGAAAGTGCCACGCCCACTTCCCCAATGCCACATGCACATGTAAACACTGACAGTTATAACTGGGACGAAGGTCGTAGAATAGTGGAACTAACTGTACTAGCCGATAATCTTGTATGCGAGGTATGTAAAAAAAAAAAAAAAAACATTGTCCCTAAAAATACAGAATCAGAAAAACGATATGGCTTGGCCAGTGTACTTTACATTTCTTGTGAATGTGGTAAGATAAACGCTGTCCCAACTTGGGGGTGGGGGTGGGGGGGGACCGCAGTAATTCCCCAGCGTCAAAAGGTGGCACAGGCATATTTGACAATGTGCTGCCTGTGTTACTATTCGACAATGTATTAAGGCAACTATAATTTTGATATTCCTATTTTTACCTCTTTTTCCACATTGCTGTATTGCACTATGGAGAGAATCTTACAATGTTTGCCTGTTCTCAGTAAAACTATGAAAGTATATATTATGACTGGAATATAAAATTAACGACGTACTGCTGTTTATTTAACCTATATACATGTATATTGATATGGTATCGAAGTTAGACAATGAATGGATACCTTGTACCTATGAACTTAGAACAAATTAAGTCAACATGCATGAATTCTTTGTACAATTGCGGAAAAAATAGCACCGTACGATATCTTTTTTTGTTAATCAATGAAATCAGTGCATATTTTGAAAACCCCCTACATTTTTTCAGGGATTTGTAAAAAATTTTTCTACTTCAAACTTGAAAAATAATGTGAGCACTTATACATTTTTGCAAGACGAGATGAATTTAAAGTCACATTCCAGCATGTTTTGTTCACATATTTGTTATTAAAAGGCTTGATATACATTGCATACATTCATATTGAGTTATTTTATGCATGTCTTTGCATCCCTAATTTATTTTTTAGCTTTTACCCGCATATATAATGTTTGCTATAAAATTTCTGTAGTCCGTACATGTAGCGCCACCTAGCGACAAAAGTAGCACCGTGACATGCCAATTTTTTGCTTTCATTTTGTTTCAAATGCCAATATCTTGGTTCACACCAAAAACCAGAGATTTCTAAATTCTTTTGACCAGTGTACCGAACGTCTTTAAAATCTCTGATGGTTGAACACAGAAAACTTAATGTTGTTAAAAGTTTGTCCAAGGGTTAGACATAGAATTGTGCGTAATATTATTAAAGGTTGCCAGATGGTTGAACACAAAATACTTGATATTATCAAAGACTGCTCGATGAATTGATGCAGAATACTGAATGTTATTAACCCATTCCCGCTTAAACCGGCTGGTGGTCAAATGTCATCTGCTTCAGTGTTTTCAGCTAATTTCAACAGGAATGAAAAACAATTTGACTGAGAATTATACATGAGACCTTCTAGGATTACTTGCCCCAGGTCAACAGCTTTTTTTTTTTTTTTTTTTTTTTTTTTTTTTTTTTTTTTTTTTGCGTAAAATACTTACTATTATTAACTCATTCCTGGTCACAGTATGACTGAGTGAATAGCTTTCCTGAGCACAGGTTGAGTGCATTGAAAGCTGTTGACTCAGTCCAAAATTTGGCACTTAGACAGTTAACTGTGTCTCATGCTGTGTGCCTGTTGTTGATATGGCATATATTTATAAAAGTCCCATACAGTGAAGGATTAAGTGTGCCAGAGGTTGCGTGTTTGTTGTTGGATATGGCATATCAGTGTTGGTGCCCCATACAGAAAGGGATTACATTTACGTGTGTCTGAGGTGGTGTGTTGGTTGTTGATTACTGTAAATTGCTGTAAGGTTTCACGCTTTTCTTTTTCTTTTTTTTTTTTTTTTTTTCTTTTTTTTTTTGTATTTTTGACTTCACTACTTTGGCGTAATTCTAATTCAAACAATATTAAAATACTATTCTATTGTTTTTTTATTTTCACAGTATCATGACATCGGTGAAATAAGCCAAAATAAGAATACAGCGAAATGAAAATAGTATACAGTATGGCATATAGGTACAAGTGTCCCATACAGGTAGGGATTAAGTGTGTCTGAGGTTGTATGTTGTTGGATATGGCATATAAGTATTAGTATCCATGCAGAAAACAGCAAACTGTGGCTGTTTAGTGTCTGGGTGTAACATAGCCTGATGTGGCTATATTTCCTGTATGCTGTTAGTTTTGTTAGGTTGGTACGATAGGGCAATCTGTAAACAGTACATCATAGGACCTTGTATATGATCAGCTGGGCCAAACTTCCTCTGCCTATGCTAATACAACAAAGGAACATGTAGAACCATGTAAAATGTGACAGACACAATGCAACTGTATACATTGTAACTATATTTCAACTGTATACATTGTAACTGTATTTTGACATACATTGTGGGAAGGACACATCAGGCAGCAGTGGTAAGGCTACATCATTTACTATCATTACATTTATCACTTCATTTAATTTTATGGTCAGGTTTGGAAAATTCCACAAGCCAGATCTCAAGTCTGATACCAGTTGTAAGCTTTGAGAAACTTCCATTTCATCTTTTACTACTGGGTTTATTGTACATGCCACGATCCATATTTACAATAGGTGGATTAAGATTTTACCATGAATGGGTCTTGAACGTCTAATTTGTAGCAGGTCACATGTGTGTGAATTTAAATTTATATGATTTGACCAGAATGTGTGTCATGTTCGTTTCATAATAACGATATTATCTTAAGCTGCCTTTTGTGAATGCAATATGACATGTTGAAAATAGTCAGTTTTCAGCCTGTGGTACATGTAAATAATTTGCACATGATAAAAGTGATGAAATAATTTGAAATATATAATTTCCATTCGGCTGCTTCATTCTTGAAAGCTGAAAGGCGTGTATTACCTGTAAATTCACAGGTGGACATGTTCAGTTGTATACCTGGAAGAGTTATGACAAAGCAATTGGCTTCTGTCAGTTTACATAAAATTATTGTATACAGAGGTGAATACAGTGTGTATAAATTATCACCAGTACTACTAGGAACCAACGCTTTTAATTACTATTGTCAACTAATTTAGAAGGTTAATTGTGATAATTCAGTGCGGTAAATAACAGTTCAGTGTAGTTTATTTCACGCTATATGTAAATTTTAGCACATGTACATGATTTATGCTTCAGCCATATATGACAATGTACAAATTATTAAGTCACATACTGCAGGACAAGAGTTAATAGACCAAAATATTAGTGAATAACTCAGAAAAGGGGAGGGGGTGCCAATTATTAAGTTAAGAGCTTGACAAACCAGAAAACTGAGGAGATATCAACAGACAACTTTACCCACTGATCGTCCAAAACCTCCACATACATAATGGAGGGGAGAGGGGGTCACGGTATATCATATTCAATCTGGGAGAGAGTGTTGAGAACTGGTTTTCAGGCTTGATGACTGGTACAGAAGTGACCAGTGATGGGTTTATAGTTTTCACTGGTATCCAGTCACCATGTTCTGCTGTTGTATGGTGGTAATACAGGTCATTGTACTTTTAATGATGTGAAAAGTGACTCTTTTTTCAGGGGTGTCAAGCTCTGTCCTTAAATACACCAAAAAGCAAGAGATTTGTTATTAGAGCTTATTTAAGATTGTTTATTAGCCATGATTTGTTCCCAAAAGTAATATTTGACTGATCTTACAGACACTTACAGACATTTTGAGGAGATTTTGTGATTTAAAGCAGATTTACTGTTGATGCC
Organism: Hermodice carunculata; assembly: GCA_964020975.1. Classification (NCBI taxonomy): domain Eukaryota; kingdom Metazoa; phylum Annelida; class Polychaeta; order Eunicida; family Amphinomidae; genus Hermodice; species Hermodice carunculata. Next base: position 33,867,280 of record OZ026619.1, on the reverse strand, counting down.
CAACTAAGTGCTTATATCATACAGCTTAGGTGCTACTGAGAAAATGATCACAATCAATTGTTGAAATTTGCATTGTAGAGCTTATTTTTGCCACCAAATAAAGAAGTTCTGGCAATATCAATCAATTAGCAGGCCTCCAGCTTGGGATGCTTTGATGAAAACTCATTTAAAAGTAAGATAGCACAGTAAATGAATGGGAATAGAGATGGAATCACTCTGAAGGAATCACTAGAGGAAATTCAGAGTTGACAGTACATGTAATAGAATTTGAATGTCTGGTCATATAGCCATTATCCATGGCACACATACCTTAGATGACAGAAACAGTTTCCTGGCAAACATTAATTCTCACTTTTTTAAGGATGTCTGCATGAAGTTGTGATATGAATGAGAGATTGGTTCAGAAGTTGTGGTTTACTTTTTAGCTTAACCCTTTCTTTCTAAAACCGGCTGCTGGTCAAATGTTAGCCGCTTCAGTATTTTCAAGTAAGTTCAACAGGAACAAAAACAAAAAACAAAAAAACAATTTGACTGAGAATTATAGAGATTAAGCCTATCAAAATAACATCCCCCAGGTTAATAGCTTTCCTTGGCATAGGTTGGGCCAAACCCATGCCAAGGAAAACTGTTGATTCAACCTTAATTCGAGGGAGGAAAGGGTTAAATCCTTGTGCAAAGCTGCAGGTTATGTTTGGTCTTACATAATCATGCTGTCTAGACATGCATTGCCCCCCCCCCCCCCAGCACTGGGCACAATGATATTTTGGAAGAATAAAATAGTTCTTTAAAGTTCAAAGTATAAGGCAAGGTGGTATGATCAGCTCAGGTGTGCTGTGTTGATACTGTGCACATGGTCATGTGAATGGTGAGAGATTAGCACACCCGGGAATTCATGTGATTATATATTATTTACTTGAACCCCATGTGTGGCCAAGATTTGTATTGAGAAAAATATAAAGAGGTGTTCCATGTTCATACACTTGTATGAATTTACCTCAGGTGTATACAAAGCTGGCTCTCGTATTTCTTTCTGTTCACGGGAGTTAGTCTCTCCGTGGCTTCTGTTCATCTGGAAGGCTTTAAACCCATACCATCCTTTAGTTAATTCTATACCGTGATCAATAACTCCATTGATATTGATATGACAATTTTCACTGCAAGTTCCCAGGGGTATACATATACAATATTCAAATCTTTAATTAAAGTCAGGCACATAAGCATCCTTTGAACTTATATGTGTGACACAAGTAATACTATATTTTTTTAAAAAAAATAGAAAAAAGATTTGCTTCATAACAAATCTGTGTGTTTACAAGTGCATTTTTTTTTTCAAATGTTTTGCAATATCTTTGTTATGTTGCACTAGGTGACAATAATGTAACAAGATTAAATGAAAAACTACAAAAATTACAAAGCAGTAAAAATAAAATAAGCAATCAATAACAAAAAGTAACGTTTTTCAGCTTTGTGTTTATCTGCCTTAGTTTTTTTTTTGGATGGCCCAAAGTACAATAAAGGGGACTATTCTTTAAATTATTGCATGTCTGACTTGTTCAAAAGGTACAAGAATGTATGAAAAAAAAAGTACTAAAACGATGGATTTATGGTTACTTTCTGTGCCAACAAACTTGACAATGTGTGCATTGGACAGCTACCATCGAAAGTGGCCCTTGACCTTGAAATGACCTCTATTTGAAGTGAAATTTGACCCTTAAAATGACACCTTAACCAAAAATTGACCTTTGACATTTGAGATGACCTTTGCCTTGCTATGATTGAACTCCTATACACTCGGAACCAAATCTACTTCAGTATATAAGATATTATCATTTGCATAATTTTGAAAATCATGACCTCACGTTAAAAAATGGCAAGACTTCATCTATAGAAGTATGATTGTGCCAAGTTTTGGAGTTTCTAGTCTCCCAAGAAAAAGGGCAGACAAATCTGCTGGTCAAGAAAGAAAGAAAGAATTTGTAGTATGGTATTCAACATATTTGTGAGGCATAGTCCTGTGGAATAGGTTTCCTTTCCTGTACCAGTCATCACCCCAACTAAGTGGGCAAAATATTGAACACAAAATGCCACAGTGGTTCAATTCGAACACTTCTTTCATTGTTGAGTTTGATGCCACGAGATATACTTTCAACTCCATTGGATACCATATATATATATATATATATGGAAAATGTTGGTCATTTGTGTCTGAATAAATGCACTTTGTGACCAGAATTCTGGAGCTGACAGGAAGTATTTTGTAGATACTACTGTGCATTTGTGTACATATTGTGCATTATGTCAGCTGGGCAGAGAGGATAAGAGATGTCAAACTGCTAATTTTAACATTCTCATTAATTTTTCATTAGAAAGCTGTCATTAGAGGGTGTATTTAGGATGATGAAAATATTAATGTTATGTAGAAATTGCACCAGAGAATACCAGCAGATTTATTCAGTTTCACCATCATCACCTGGGCTTGCCAAAATGCTCCCCATAGGAGCCATATGTCCCATTTGTAATATGGTGAGATTAATGAATTTAGGTCTGCAGGGACCAAGGCCAAGTGAAACTGTTACATGTCTGCATTCATATGGCAGACACACATTTATTCCATTACAATCACATTACTCAGAATGATGTTCCATCTCAAGCATTTAGCAAGTATATTACTGTGCATATGTATTCATCTGTACAGAATGAAAATATTGGCTGGTGACTTTTGAAAATTTGAGCATTTGAGCATATGACTTAAAACTAACACCAGTGTTCAGGTACAGGTAAACCAAACTGTTTCCTACATGTAATATTTATATATTGAATATATAATAGCGGTAGCATAGTACTATTTCATTGTACATCAGCTGTAGACCTTATGGAAAGTGTGTTGACTGATTACTATTACTACTGTTCTAAAAGTATGTTAGTTAACTCTTTCAGTTCCAATTATGACTCAAGTCAATCTACTTAAGTCAAACTAGTCTGAATTATCATTAGGATCCCAGATTTGTATTCGGTGTAAAAAGACCTTTCACTCAAGCACCAGTATGCCTATAGTTCCAGAGAGAATATCCCAGGTCATCAGCTTTTCTCAGTGCGCATTGGGTTCAAGCTGTTGACTCAGTCCAAAAAGGGTTAACATAAACCATGTGGTCTCTCAGTGGAGGTCAAATAACATGCAAAAGATAGTACTACAGGGACCTGATAAATGTGATTGTAAAAGGCATGTGGTCTCATCATAAAGGGAAAATTATCTTGTTAAAGGTCATTTTGGGAATGGGAGAGCAATTTTAGATGGACTGATCAAACCCTACTAGTAGGCTGCTGTGGACAGGTCATTCTTGTTTTTGTTGCTTAGGAGCCTGCGTACTCTTTCAAATGTTGTGTATAAATACAATGTATAACATTGTTATAGATGCAGAAGTGAAGAAATTTAACACTGGACTGGACATAAAACACAGTGAAATGTTATGTTGTCATCTGCAACAATAGGCCTGGGTTTATCTCTGTCACTCAGTGTCCTGGATAATTCTGTTCATGCATGGATTATGTCTGTCAGTCAATCAGTGTCACAGATAATGCAGTTACAGGCATACATTATTGGCATGTACCTTTACATCACTACCACATGCAGTGCTATAATTAGAGGCACAAATTTAACACTGTATTTGTCAATCTAGGATTTAAGCAGATTAGCCTATTCTGGATGAAGCTTTAGCCGTGTATCAACAAAAAGAATATGCAGTACATGTACTGCAATAGTCATGGACAATTAGACGTGTATGTACAATGGTCCCTGTCTTGAGAGACTAGTATTCTGACAAGACCATCTGCCATGCCATTTCACCATACTTTGCTTCATACTTTTAAAGGAGGGCACTCATTACGTTGTATTTAAAGTGTTTTGGGAACTTCATGTCAGGCACTTACCACATGTAAAATGGTTTAGTTATATTTTATTCCATATTTCTAAAATCTGCATTTTAATGTTGCTGAAATCAGCTTTACCTGTCAAATTACCGGAAGCGGCAAACCTATGGAAGATCAAAGGCGATTTCGCGGATCACGGGAGTCCTACTTCTGCACCTAGTTTTTTTTACTTGATGAGAATAAACTCCTAGTTTCAAATTGAAGTGGTCGGAAATGTAACGAAAACTAATAATATATGTCAATGTATATGCAGCAGTTGTTTAAAACTGTTTTTAATAACTTGTTTTAGCGAGAAAAAAGCAACGTTTACGAGTCACGATATGTCACGTCTTTCCTCGCGCGATCTTGGACATATTTATAGCCAAATTTGGAAACAGCGGTATTCTGCAGCCTTCTACACCTCCGTGCGGTAGAGAGTTCCAAGTTTTTCATTGACTGCGAACAGACGAAAATGCCAAGGTGTGTTTCGTGCGGTGGCATAGCCACCGAATATCCAGAAAGATATTTTCATTCTTGGCCAAAAGACACATCATTAGCAGATAAATGGAATGCTATTATGAAAATCCCAGGAGAAGTATTGGCAGCATACAAAAGCACGAAGTTGTGTTCAGCGCACTTCAAGCTGCGTGATGAATTCCGATCGTTTGATCGAGCTCATATTATTGCTCACGTTACACGGTCACGATTTACGACCGATTATCATGAACGGAGTAAATACATTGATAAATAATAATGGATTTGATTGAAACACATAACATATGCATATTCTTTACGTCGATAACGACCACGGAAACAATTTTCATAATTTGAAGTGGCTTTGTGTTGAACAATGATCATGGTGCGCTTCGCTTCGTTATCAACCGATGGCTATGATTGGCCAGTTGTATAGTCGCTTCTAATTGGTCCGACATCTCGACTGGCTTCGCGTAATGGTGAACTGCTGGTAATGTGGGGGTTTTAATATTTGGCAATAAACATCGGAAATTTGTGAAAATTAATAAAATAAACGTCAGATATGAAATCCTGATGAAAAATCCTTTCCAATGATGTATAATACAACGTAAGGAGTGCCTTCCTTTAATGTTATTTATATTTCTTGTGACAGATCACCTGTCTTGAGAGTCTACAATTTTGGTTTATCTAGAGGTGGTTTCTTAAGACATGTTTTGCCGTCTTAATCAATGGCATTGCCTGTTAACCCTGTCCCCCTTGAATTAAGACTGAGTCAGCAGCTTTAGTGCCCAACCCATACTACGGAAAGCTGTTGACCAAGAGTATGTAATCTTGATAGGTCTCATCTGTAATTCTCAAATTGTTTTTCATTACTGTTGAAATCAGTTTAACACAGTTTGAAGCAGATGACATTTGACTGCCTACCAGTTTAGGCTGCTTTAAGGTAGAAAGGGTCAAGACATACCAGAGATGTGGAAAGATCTTTCCATATCCCCGGACTTACTATGTTTGCATGTATAATTCTGATAGTGCTGTGGGTGAGTCACTAGAATTACATGTATCAACAACACTAAATGAATCTATTGAACAGGCAGTCAGTGGTAGACAGTGCTACGAGAGTCATTGGTTTAGACATCTGTTTATCGATCAGTGGTAGACAGTGTTACAAGAGTCATGAATTTAGACATCTGTTTATCAATCAATGGTAGACAGTGCTATGAATTTAGACATCTGTTTATCAGTCAGTGGTAGACAGTGCTACAAGAATCATGAATTTAGACATCTATCAATCAATGGAAGACAGTGCTGCAAGAGTCGTGAATCTAGACATCTATTTATCAATCAGTGGTAAACAGTGCTGCAAGATTCATGGATTTAGACATCTGTGTATTAATGGTAGACAGTCCTGCGAGAGTCATGAATTTAGACATCTATTTATCCATTAATGGTAAACAGTTCCGCAAGAGTCATGGGTTTAGACATCTATTTATCAATCAATGGTAGACAGTGCCGCAAGATTCATGGATTCAGACATCTGTGTATTAATGGTATATGGTGCAGCGAGAGTCATGAATTTAAACATCTGTTTATCAATCAATGGTAGACCCTGCTGCGAGAGTCATGGGTTTAGACATCTATTTATCAATCAATGGAAGACAGGGCTGCAAGAGTCATGAATTTAGACATCTATTTATCAATCAACGGTAAACAGTTCCGCAAGAGTCATGGGTTTAGACATCTATTTATAAATCAATGGTAGACAGTGCTGCAAGATTCATGGATTTAGACATCTGTGTATTAATGGTATACTGTGCAGCGAGAGTCATGAATTTAGACATCTGTTTATCAATCAATGGTAGACGGTGCTGCGAGAGTCCTGAATTTAGACATCTGTTTATCAATCAATGGTAGACGGTGCTGCGAGAGTCCTGAATTTAGACATCTATTTATCAGTCAATGGTAGACAGTGCTGCCAGAGTCATGAATTTAGACATCTATTTATCAATCAATGGAAGACAGGGCTGCAAGAGTCATGAGTTAGGCCACTTACATATCAGTCATGGTGATGGGAAGTACCCCTTCAACTCAGTTTGATCCTAATCCCCAAAGTTCTATACATTTTTCAGTCTAAAGTGAGGAGCATGAAGAAATAACAAAACAGTTCCTCCTTCTCAAATTCCTGTACTCAGGTTTCTCAGTATGAATGATTTGTAGAGTTTCAAAGATTAAAGGGAGATGCAAGAATAATTTCCAACGGGAATATTTCTAACGGGTTCCCATACATCACTCTGCAGTATATAGTTGCCCCTCCTTTGAGAGACCACCCCTAAGGCAAGCCTAAGAGCTGTCACATAAAACAGATGGCCTCTCAGTGGAGGTGAGATAACATGGAAGGATAAGACTAGACTAGTGATAAATGTGGTCTTAAAGAGCGGGTGGTATCTAATGGGGGTGGAGTCTGTCAAAGGAGGGGTTACTGTATTCGTATGTACGTCACTACTTGGTATATCAGGAAGCATTATCGTTAGAGGCTATAGATCTACATTAGATCGACATACATGTAGCTCCTTCACTGCCAAAATGCCAATGAGTGGTCTTAATTAACCAGATGATGTTGTTCACCAATGAGGAGGTCTGTATATTGTATGATTTATCCGCCACTCTTTCACAGTAGCCTACATTTATCATTGTAATAATGGACTCTCACGTGGTGAATTGCAATGTACGTAAGGATGAACAGCATGTATGGGGGTTGGAGTGAGCCAACCAGTACAGTGTGATACTTCTGTTCATTTCCAGTACAGCTACTGCACCCTTTTTATAGAGACTTCCTCAAGAGTAAGCCATAGAAAGGGGCCAGTGATTTTCCATTTTTTTCTGAAACCAAAGCGGAATTGTGCATTTTTTTCATCCTGGAAACGGAATTTGATATTTTTTCATATATGAATTATACATCAATATATAGCAGTGAAACGGAATTTGAAAAATTTTTGCTGATGAAGCGGAAATTCTCTTTTTTTGAAACGTAAAATCATTGGCTCTAGATAAAGTGGTCTAAACCAGGTGGTATCTGTAGAAGCATAAGGTAGAAAGTATTACACCTGTCAGGTGGCAGTGCTGCACTTAAATATTGCTAACTGGTTGCGGAAACCAGGTGGTACAGCTGCATATATGCCCAGACAGCTGTGATTACTGAAGCCACACTGTTACTGAGGTCTGGTTGTTGAACGCATGTCTTGATAACTGGTTGTTGAAACCAGGTGGTAGAGCTTCACTCATGTCTTGATAACTGGTTGTTGAAACCAGGTGGTAGAGCTGCATTCATGTCCTGAAACTGGTTGCTGAAACCAGGTGGTAGAGCTTCACTCATGTCTTGATAATTGGTTGTTGAAACCAGGTGGTAGATCTGCATTCATGTCTTGATAACTGGTTGTTGAAACCAGGTGGTAGATATGCACTCATGTCTTGATAACTGGCTGTGAAACCAGGTGGTTGATCTGCACTCATGTCTTGATAACTGGTTGTTGAAACCAGGTGGTAGAGCTTCACTCATGTCTTGATAACTGGTTGTTGAAACCAGGTGGTAGAGCTGCATTCATGTCCTGAAACTGGTTGCTGAAACCAGGTGGTAGAGCTTCACTCATGTCTTGATAATTGGTTGTTGAAACCAGGTGGTAGATCTGCATTCATGTCTTGATAACTGGTTGTTGAAACCAGGTGGTAGATATGCACTCATGTCTTGATAACTGGCTGTGAAACCAGGTGGTTGATCTGCACTCATGTCTTGATAACTGGTTGTTGAAACCAGGTGGTAGAGCTTCACTCATGTCTTGATAACTGGTTGTTGAAACCAGTGGTAGAGCTGCATTCATGTCCTGAAACTGGTTGCTGAAACCAGGTGGTAGAGCTTCACTCATGTCTTGATAACTGGTTGTTGAAACCAGGTGGTAGATCTGCATTCATGTCTTGATAACTGGTTGTTGAAACCAGGTGGTAGATATGCACTCATGTCTTGATAACTGGCTGTGAAACCAGGTGGTTGATCTGCACTCATGTCTTGATAACTGGTTGTTGAAACCAGGTGGTAGATCTGCACTTATGTCTTGATAACTGGTTGTTGAAACCAGGTGGTAGATCTGCACTTATGTCTTGATAACTGGTTGTTGAAACCAGGTGGTAGATCTGCTCTCATGTCTTGATAACTGGCTGTAAAACCAGGTGGTAGATCTGCACTCATGTCGTGAAACTGGTTGTTGAAACCAGGTGGTAGATCTGCACTCAATGTTCTTAATAACTGGTTGTTGAAACCAGGTGGTAGACCTTCACTTGTATCCTGAAACTGGTTGATGAAACCAGGTGGTAGAGCTCTTTAACAGAGGGGACTGTCAGTCACAACGATTGCCACATACACACACTACATTTGCATTGATTTTGATCCTAAATTTAAAAATGAAGTGCACAGAACAAAAATTCCCATTTGTCCTTGTTTTTAGGGACAACACGTTCTGGTACATATCATCTCTTGGATTCTCCTACTACAATCAATATGGTGATCACCTATTAGATGACACTTACTAGTAGCCTTGCTATCTATTCTATTGGATTCTCCTACCACAATCAATATGGTGATCACCTACTAGATAGCACTTACTAGTAGCTTTGCTATCTCTTCTATTAGATTCGTCTACCACAGTGGTGATTGCCTTTTAGACACTAGAATCCTTGTTATCTTTTCTATTGGATTCTCCTACCACAATCAGTGTGGTGATCACCTACTAGGTGACACTTACTGTCATCCTTGTTATCTTTTCTGTTGGATTCTCCTACCACAATCAATGTGGTGATCACCTACTAGGTGACACTTACTGTCATCCTTGTTATCTTTTCTGTTGGATTCTCCTACCACAATCAATGTGGTGATCACCTACTAGGTGACACTTACTGGTATCCTTGTTATCTTTTCTATTTGATTCTCCTACCACAATCAATGTGGTGATCACCTACCAGGGGACGCTTACTGTTAGCCTTATCTTTGCTGCCATCCCTCAGTTGTATGGTCTATTATCATCTGCTTGTTGAAGGAGCCAGCGCATGTCCAAGTGAGCGGATAGGTCTCAAAATTATGAGAAAATGGTAAAAAATTTAAAGTTCCTTTTAACATCTTTGTCAGTGCATCGAAAAAGTACAAAAGCTGGACAAGCATACGTTAACATTGTGCATCATGAGACAAGGTGGCACACTCTGTGAATACCAAAAACAGGTCCAATACACTCCTGGTATTCAGAGAGGGTGTCAGTGTAGGTAGATGTATTAAGAAGGATGTGCAAGTTTTCCTGTAGTGCATCAATACAAGAGAATCTTATTTTGTGAAGATTGCATAAGGGTTCGAGACAAAGTAAGAACGCGTGTGAAGGCCGTGAGTCAGGAGGCCGAGGCAGCGTGCTGACTGCTGCTAGAATTAGCTTTCAACTTGTACAATTGCTGTAAATCAATAATGCCGAGGGATAAGTGAATAACCTTGATGATTTCCTGGTACACCAACAGCTGAAGGGTAAAGCGAGTGGTTCCTGTTTGTGTGTGGTGACTATATATATTGTCAAACCTGGCAGATATTAGAGACCTTGGGAGTGGGGGATAACCTGGCTTTGAAACATCTTTGGAATAGAAGAGCATTTTGTCTGGAGAATTTGCAGTGAACACAGTGCTGTACTTTAACTCTTCCCACCCCTCCCAAATCACCCACAAGTACTCAGATGTAAAATGTCAGCGTCAATGTTTCTACTGAACTTCCTCAATAAGTGAACGCATTATGGGTGCCTACTGTAGACAAGACGTATCAAAATACCATGCCCTGGATCAACAGCTTTCCTTGGCCTGTGCTGGACATGTTACACCCAGCCCATACCAAGGAAAGCTGTTGACTCAGTTTTAGAACCAGGAAGTGGCTACTGCCCAGAAAAGGTCTTGATGTCAAATGTCATGTGCTTCAATGTTTTAGCTTATATTTTTGATGAAGACATGGCGTTTTGAATGAAAAATGTGAATGAACCCTCTCAGGGCATCATTGTTGTAGCCTGTTCCAATTATGAAAAAGTTACACTATCAGCTCCCTTTTGAAGACATAATCTCTGTACAGGACATAAAAAAAAAATTACGTTCAGATGGACTGTTCATGGTCAAACTTTTTTTGACAGATCATTGCCTTACTTAACAGGTCAAGTTCTGAAGACATGTGAATGGTGTATATATAGTCTATTTCCTGGAATACAAATAATTTATAGTACTCTGAAACACTTTCTACCTTATTGTCTCAAAATTGAAATGAAAATTCTAGGTAATGGCTTTTTGAGAAAAATTGGTGGGAAACTGGAAATTTTATTTTATTTTTTTACCAGGCTTTAAAAAAGGAAAGAGATTGTTCATACAGTGACACCATCTGTTGCCTTAAAAAGTGTCAGATAACTGAATAAGTCAGATAAATGAATCAAATAACAAAGAAAATGAACATTTTCTCATGAAAATTTGTGTCATACTAAATATGTCGGATTTCTGAGTGTCGTTATGAGGTTTCACTGTCTAAGAGATGCACACAAAAATTTGTCTGATGGTGACTCTGTGGTGCCATGTAACACTATAATCATTATGAGACTGTTGACACGCGGCACGCTGGTGGTGGAGAATCCGTGGAGACATGAACCACTTGGATGACAACATTCAAAAATGTACTTCAGGGACAGCTACTGAAAATAGAGAACAAAAAAATGTAGAAAATTACAAATTCAGATGTGGGATCAATTGCAGAAAAAAAAGGTCAAATTATCAGCAAATTTCAGGGACTGCTTTGGATGATGAGGGACAGTTGACATTGCTGGTAGCATATGGGAATCATTATTATATTGTGGCCTCATTACGTGCTGCTGATGGTGAATCCTAGCAGCCAGGTAGCACTGTAATCATTACAGACTATAGGCTCATTACGTGCTGCTGATTGTGAATCCTTTCAGCCAGGTATACTATAAATGATTACAGACTATAGGCTTATTACATGCTGCTGATGGTGAATCCTTGCAGCCAGGTACACTATAAATGATTACAGACTATAGGCTTATTACATGCTGCTGATGGTGAATCCTTTCAGCCAGGTACACCATAAATGATTACAGACTATAGGCTTATTACATGCTGCTGATGGTGAATCCTTTCAGCCAGGTACACTATAAATGATTACAGACTATAGGCTTATTACATGCTGCTGATGGTGGATCCTTTCAGCCAGGTACACTATAAATGATTACAGACTATAGGCTTATTACATGCTGCTGATGGTGAATCCTTTCAGCCAGGTACACCATAAATGATTACAGACTATAGGCTCATTCCATATTACTAATGGTGAAACCTTGTAGCCAGATAGGACTTTAGTCATTAGGAGATGGTGGGCTCATTACACAGTGCTAATGGTGAATCCTTACAGCCAGGTAACACTGTAATCATTATGAGACTATGGGCTCATTCCATACTGCTGATGGTGAATCCTTTGCAAACAGGTAGCACTATAATCATTACGAGATGGTGGGCTCATTACGTCCTGCTTCTGTGAGATACATAACCAGTTTAACGCAAAGACACAATGATGACTTAGAACATAGCCAAATCCCACAGAGGACTCAAAAAAAAATCAATTCCCAACATTTACACCACAGCCAGTGCATTAGGGCTTCTGTCATCCATTAAAGAGACCCCGTTTCATCAGATTCCTTGTGTAAACCAAAGATGAATGGAAAATTTTGTCTGACAAGTTGACCTTGAAGTGCTTTGGATGGTCAGTGGTTCAACAAGCCATTTGTGAGTGACACATGGCCTTTTTAGAGGTAAAGGGAGTCTGGAGGTCTACGCCATACAGAAGGGGCTTGATTAATTTTGTGACTACAGATCATCCGGGATGAGTCTGAACTATTCCTTGCCAAGGTGAAGTGTTCCATGTGTCATTGGAGAGGAACGCCAGATTCAGACATCCCAAAATCTCGTCAGTAACTTTCCGTATGGGTGTTGCATGGAATGAAAATAATGAAGAAGTGCATTGCTGCATGTCCTTGATTTACAAGGGTTAACTTTCATGCTTGACAAGGGTTAAGTGGAATCTTGCTGCTGAAAGCCACATAGGGATGCTTGTGTAGGAACTTGATCAGTAACTTTGGTGTAAGGGCTTCATCACTTGCCTGCACAGGGATAGATTGATTGATTAATTGGGATTAAGGCTACATACAGGTGATTAATGCGTGGGACTAATGTTTCATTTTCTGTTGACACTATGTTCACATTCAATAGTTTGGCTTCATCAATGCTCAATTCTATCAATGCACGCATTTGTGATGCTTGCTGGGTAAATTCCATATGGCTGATTATATTGTATTTTTTTGGTGACATTCATCTAATACACGGCAGCTTTATAATGGCTGGTGTGGCTGTGAAGCAGATCAACATACAGTATTCCTCCCCATAATCATCCAGGGCACCTAACTCATTCCATACTATGGTGACAGGCGTTGGTCAGTGGTTCTGGCACTGCCTGATGAAGAATTTAAATATGCAATTGTCGTCTTAAATCTAGTAAACTACACGGAAAAATCAGAGACTGGTATGGAATGAGTTAAACATTGCAATATAAACTTTGAATGTAGAGCCCTACTTTGAAGATCATAAGCAAAATACTGTGAAAAAGATCATTAAATATAGAGTTTTGGTCTGATTTTAATTTCGTCATTCAGATTCCAAGGAGCTATGGGGCATGAGACTGGAAATGCTTTAGGTATGTGAGAAAAAACAGGAAACATAAAACTTGATCAGCTGAGCAGGCTAAGATGACTACAGAAGAAAGGATCCCTTTCATCAGCTGACGAGGCACCTCCACTTTCCAGGTCACCATTCCATTCTTAATTTGTGGCATTCCAGACATTTCTTCATTTGAAGACACCATCTAACAATTTGAACACAAAATTTTTTATTGATTTATGATTATTTGGTTAATATGTCAGGATATTTCAGAAGAATGTAGTAAATTTCATCTTGCACTTAGCAAAAATATTAATAAATGTGAAAGTGAAACTAATGTGTGGGTGTGTGTGCCATGCCCAAAGTGGTTGTGAAACAAAGCGATTCAGTCCACATGGCATGGATTTGTAGTAATTTTGAATGACTTGATAAGGTCTATGGTAAAACCTTAGGGATATCAGTTTTCAGCATTCTGGAATACACTTATAAAAAGTGATTCATTTGGTCTTGCATTGCAGAATCCAATTTATTCAGGTGACTTGGAATCCCAAGCTTTACTTTCAATTCCAGAGCTCCTGAATGGTTTAGACTGTACAACACAAATCCTAACAGATCACTTAAAACCTCTAATGTATGCAGACCCACAACATTTCACTCTTTACCATGAAATATACATTCATCAGTTGTCAACTGAAATTGAAGTACAAAGCCGGATATGTCATATATTTCCAGGAAAGAAAGAAAAAATACTCAATAGGAAACGGAAAGAATTGACCAGATAATGGACATAAGGGAACACGGCAGGACCACAGGATTGTTTAGACAGAAGCCATCAAAGTGGTTTCAAGTATCAATATATTTTTGCAGTGGCATGTGAGACTAGAGACTTGATAAATTGATTGATAGCCACATGCATATTGATCTGTGCTATTCAAGTTGAAATGATTATATTTATCTCCTGTCATCAGCTGGGTGCATCTGACTTTTTGTCATATTAGTTTCGGAGCCAACTGTTCAAACACCAGCCTTGCTTCCCGAACAGTTCGGTCTAATTTGGGTGAGTGTCTGATTCTAATGTGTTGTGTAAATTTTCTTTCACTTTTACGGCAAGATTTCAGATTATTGCAAAATGTTGGGATAGAGAGGATAGTGAAGCTGTACCCACGCAACAACACATATGGAACTACAGTGTGCCCACATCAAAAAGGCACTGTCTAAAGGGCACTGTCATTGCCCTGCAGTGGCTATCCACTGACAAGGCCACCAAAATGGCACCACAAATGTGAAGGGTCTGACAGGAGGGTAAAAAGATAACAATGCAAGTACCCTACTTGGTACACCAAGGAGTGGCCAGTTGAAACAGGTGGTCTCTCCCCAGGAGATCTTATAAGAGGGAAACTGTTGCATGTGCAGCAGTCACTCCTTCAAGACACCTTTCCTGGGGAAGATCCAGAAGTGATCATATAATAAAGGAGGTGGTGCAAGACATGATAAATGTAATATTAAAAAGCAAGTGGTCTCTCGAAAGAGCGACCACTGTACTTGTATCTCCTGCTTCATGCCTTGTGGTCAGGGTTTTTTTTTTTTTTGCCTGGTTCCGCATTCAACAGAATGTTCAATTATTGAGCCCGTGAGTCAGTTCTGTGGCATGTTTGTGTTCACAGTAAAAACTGCACGAGTCTGCAGATTGGAAAATAAAGACCCAAAAGAAAATCAATATTAGTAGTAAGTTCCTGTAAACTGTTCGCTGCATTTTGTACACAGTGACTATACTGTCAAGAGGAACTCAATACCCTTCCCTTTTTTTATGGTGACCTGACCATATTTGGTAATGTACATTTTCGGGGGTTCTGTTTTGAAGTCATGATCAAGCCACATGTATGCCACCCATTGACCAATAATGTCATGAAAGGTTGTTCTTTTAGCTGATTGTATGTACGGATAAAGTTCAGCAGTGTCTGCACGAAGATTGAAGGCGTGATGTTCCCATAGGTGAACATATATCACGAAAGTAAAGAATTGGGTGCACTATACAGGCTGGGTGTGTTTCTCTTCCTGTATACTGGACTGCTTGCCAGCCCTCCTACTGCTGGAAATTGAATGGATTTTGCTGTCAGTTATTTTTGCTTCATTTGCTGACAGCACAAAATTGTGAAAACAAAAGTGGAGATATAAAATTTGTAAAAATAGGTCAAATGGGAAACATTTCCAGAATAACGAATGAAATATTTATGAAAGGCATAAAATGCACAAACACTTCAAAATAAAATACGTTCACAGTGTACACATAATTTCAGTTCTTAGTACATCAGCATCTGACACAGCAGACTGGATTTCTCACTGATCGACAGCTAAATCAACATTCATAGTGGTAGTTACACACAGACTCTTAACGCCAGTCACACACAGTGTTTACGTTGAATGAAGGAGCGTGAGATGAACAGGTTCATGGTTACAGTTGTCAGCACCTGGTCTATTATAAATAACAATGACACAAGTGTATATGGTACACAGCATGTTGTGAAGGGCACCTGTTTACAAGGGTTCATGTTGATCGCTGGGGCTGAAGGATAATTTGTTTGGCCTAGACAAAGAAAAATTGTATAAAATCACATTTTTTTACACATCTTCGCACAGCATGCCCAAATTGACATATTATGATGTCATGCGGTGGTTCACATTTTGAAAATGCTCTGTGAGATAAATATTGCTTACCTAGTTTATGTTCAGAGTAATTAAGGAGAGGGATACACCTAAAGTACTCAAATATACATATGTAATGGGAGTGTTATTCACTCCATGTGAGGACAGTTTGCATGAGCAGCACATGTATGAGAGTGATAGCTCAAGTTAAAAAGCAATGGATTTTCTGGTGTATAATTTGCTCCCACACATGTAGTCATGGTTTGGGGTTTTTTTTTTTTTTTGTTTTTTATTTTTATTTGTTTAATTTTGCAGGGATGAGGATTCCCCTCTTTTCAGAGGTTTTCCTCCTTTTTGATCAGAAAAGTTTGCTCTAAAAGGTTGTGGATTTGGTATGAAAAGGACAAATCTGATGAAATAATGGAAAGGTGGACATATATTGGGGTGTTTCCCTCCTTTCTTGTTTCTTGGTGTTCTCATTCCTGATTTTGTAAACAGGTGTTTCCTTGCATAAAAATGTAATGCCAGAGGTGTACCTATGCATATTGGTTGGAAACTGGGGTAAACCATGTTCATTTCACACATGTTGTTATTACCTAAAATAGTAATTGACTGCACATAAGAAGGAGGTCACCTTTGAAGGTCAAAACAACCCATGGACAGGCCCTGCAAAGAAAGATCTTGTTTTGTCGCTCTGTTAAAATTTTGCTTGAACTTCTGTAGCTGGCTCCAGTATTTTAACCTTTTTTTCCAGAGATGAGACAGGCCAAAGCTGTCTGGCGTTCTAATGGCTGGCTCAGTGTTTTTTAATGAAATTTCAAGTGATGAAAAACAATTTGAAAGAGCAGTATAAGAGACCTATCAAGAGAACATGTGCCCAACCCATGTCAAAGAAAGCTGTTGACCCAGTGTTAATTCAAGGGAGAGAGGCTAAAGTAGCTATTTAGTAAAAATATCTATTTGCAAGATAACAAGGACAAAAATGTTCTTGTGATCTGGCAAAAAACAGCCACCAAAACAGGGTAAGCATTGTAATATGGATTGCACAATAATTTTCCTAAGTTTTGTCAGGCTTAAAGAAGCATATAGACCATGCTGTTGTGGCCCTTGTCTAGTTTTTACACTTTGAAAGGAGCATATAGACTTCAGTAACAGATAAACTTGTAACCCATGTTTTTATTTAGTTTCTCATTTTTTAATATAATTTAGGGTCAAATATGAGGGATTTAATTTAATGCCAGATGAGTTTTGATAATGAATGATCGCTGTAGCAGTTAGCTTTTGGTGATCCATGCTCAGTCATGCTCAAATAGGCAATTCTGTTTACCTGAGTTATTAAAAGAATATACAGTGTACATGTCATAGTGTCATTTTGTGTAAAGAAGACACACTTCAAACTACACACTTTTGAAAGTTAAGGTCGGGTTTCTCGTGAGCCCATGCAACCATGGTATGACATGGTGGTTTTGAGCTTTAAGAAAGATAGATAAATCAATCAATCAATAAATAGATAAGAGAAAGAAAGCAAAAAAATAATAATAATAATAATAATGATAATAATAAAATAAAACAAACTCCTCAAAACTTTCATGAAACCCTGTTTCAATGCCTTTCAGCTTTTTTGTGTGTGTTATGAAAAAGATGTGAAGAATTTAATAAGTCATGACCTCAAAATAATTACACACATGTGCAGTATGTGAATAATGGACTGCCATTGCCACTGTGGTTCCAGGAGCTCGTTGGTGACAATAAAATATACATATGAATAAATTATGACTTGATATATATTGGTGCATATTTGGCATTGGTTCATTAAGGCCAAATATTAATAAATATGTCATTGTCAGAATATGGCAACAGATACATTGTGTTACATTGTAATGGGAGCCAGTATTGTCAGAACACAAGCCAGGGGGTCACCAGGTGGTTCTCTATATCAGGTGGTGTGTGGCAGTTGATAGCTTTCCGGATAAAAAGCTTTCAGGTAATTTGTTAACCATGTGTAGAACTATTAATCATGCAAACATCAAATAGAACCTCCTATTTGAAACCAGTTCACTTGTCAGGTAAAAGTTGCCATACATTTATGTTGGTGCAGATTTTTTTCCGTAAGAAAATGAAAGCAACTTTGAAAGTGATGTGCAAGATGAGGAGATTAGTTTGCATCCTTGAAGGAGAGAGAGTTACGTATATATTTTCTGCATACACATTGTTTCACAAAAATTCCAACAGTTTTTGTCTAAATTTGGCACGAGTGATCTTCATGAAACAAACATGCATACCTGTCAAGTCTCCCTCATAAAGTGGGAGTCTCTCACTTTTTCATAAAAAATGTTCCAGGTTTACGTCCAAAATTTTGCAAATTTTGCATATTCTCCCCAAAGAAAATTGAGTATGTTCTATTATATTCTATGTCAAATTACAAATCTCCCACATGGATTTTTAACAATTACACAAATCTCCCTATTTTTAGCTCTGGAATGTTGATAGGTATGAACATGATGAGACTGTATTTCTAGGTATATGTGACCTAGTTATTGATTAGATGACTCCTTGAATCTTTCATGTTGATGCCGTCACTAGTTTGCAACTCACAGGAAATAAAGTGTCAACTGTGTGACTCTTTGTATACCAGGGTGACAAACATGGTAAAAGCCAATGTCAGTGTGTTTGCATGACTTGCCAGGCAATGCAAAACCACTGACTTCAGACCAGCCATGCTGCTATGTACTTAACTCATTCCATACTATGGTCACAGGCCTTGGTCAGTGGTTCTGGCACTGCCTGGCAAGTCATGCTGCAGCTGCCCTTGCGGCAGCTGCAGCATGACTTGCCAGGCAGTGCCAGAACCACCGACTTGAGACTATAGGCATATTGGTACTTGAATGAAAACTCTTTTCATGAAGAATTTAAATATGCAATTGTCGTCTTAAATCTAGGTGAATATACATAAATATCAGGGACTGGTATAGAATGAGTTAAATGAAAGCTGATTTTACAGGGAATTTGAATTTGCATTCAATTCTCATAAAATATATGAGAAAATTGACCAGCGAAAAAGACACGAGTTAAAGGCAACTCATATACATGTGTTTGTATGTGTGCAGCAGTGATAACTGTGCCTTAGTGGCTTCAAAGTCTGCAGTAATAGACGAGCGGAGAGCACTTGAAGTCTTCATTTACTGTGCTGCCCTGGAGGCTGTAAACATTGTATCCCCAAGACACATATTTTATGGAAAATGGTTTGTATGTTTGATCAGGCAAAAGTGTGTTAGCATTTTGCCCAGTTAGTGAGATGCAATCATGTCTATTAGTGCGTGTAAATTTAGTACGTATATTATTGTGGGGCAAGTGTCAATAATGCCCCAGGCGATACAATTATAAAAAGTTATGTACTTTGAAGTAATGAGCAACAGTTCCAATTAGATGCAATATAATACTACATGCAAATAGATGGGCCTACATTGACTGTCTGTATACAAGTAACCTATATGTTGACTGTCTGTATACGAGTAAATAGGTAGCCTAAAATTGACTGTAAACAAATTAATAGGTAGCCTATATGTTGACTGTAAACAAGTAAAATGTAACCTATTTGTTGGCTGCCTGTATACAAGTAAATAGTTAGCTCATACATGTATATTGTACCTGTATACCGGTAAATAAGTAGCCTATATGTTGATTGTCTGTGTACATATAAATAGGTAGGCCAATATATTGACTGCCTGTATATGTGTTGATGGGTGGGCCTACATGTTGACTGTCTGCATAGGTCTATTTTCTTTACAGTTTTACTGAATTTCAGTAATCTGTTAGAAGTATTTGTCAGAGACTTTGCAAATGATTAGTGTTAGTCCAATAGTTTTTTTGAAACTGTTAAGTGACCATACCCATGTTGAGACACCATCTTAAAGGCAGGTCCTACAGAAGTCTGGGTAGTGTCTTAGTACAGGTGTGAGAGCAAGGCTGATATATTAGAAATTTAGAACCTTTATCAGGGTGATCTTTCAAGCTTGCAAGTAGATCAGAAAAGGTTCTCAGAAAACATATATTGAGTTTGAAGATTTGGAAAAAAAAATAATCACACAATACATCACATATACCATTTATTGAAATATGAACAATCCCAGAAAAGGCATGTGACTCAAAAGTCGGTTCTGTTTTTGTGTTTGCAGAATGAATTGTTCCAAAAAGTAAAAGGCCGTCGAACAGATGCAGATGATGAAAGTGCTGATGAATTAGGGGTAAGTTTGTTTGTGATTACAAAGTTTAACTGGTACTGTATTATCCCTATTTGGTGCCCATGCCCCATAAAAGCCCCACCCATTTTTATCATTCAAAAAATGCTAAATTAACCAAATTTTAAAATTATTCCATAATCGTACAGAAATAGTGTACCAATTTCAGAAAAATAGGTGTGAACTTAAATCTCAGAATCTGTAAATTTCTTAGGGATGGATAAACAGTATCATTTTTTAATTAGTACTTAGGGTACTAAATTTCATGACACCCTCCCTCCCACCAACTTAGTGCTTAAAAATGATGATCTTCCAAGAAATAATACCAAAATGCCACAAAATTTGGGTTACAAACGACCCATCATTTTCCATTATCTGTAAAAGTGTGCAGGTCCATTTACCCCCACCCCCCTGCATCCTGAAAGTGCTAATTCATAAAGGATTTAAACTGTTGAACCATCCCTTAAGCATCCTGATCTCTTAATATGGATTATATGATAACTGGCTTCCTATTTATGGTTAGAATAAGATGAGCTCAGTAGCTTTCCTTGTCATGGTTACCCACCCCATGCCAAGGAAAGCTGTTGAGATAAAACATTCCATGTCAACAGGTGTCTTCTGCAGGTCTTATTCAAAATGTTTACTGTTAATAAGCTATTTAAGAGAAATACTGAGGTAGACAGAGTTGAAGTGACCAACACTGTCAAAACCGATGGAGCTGAAAAGATTGACATGTCTGAAGAGTGATTCCACATCTTACCTCATCACACCTGAAGCATGATGCACACACAGTGTGGCCATAAAAGCTGTTGTCTGATGGCATATTATTTTGTGTAACAAAATAAAAAGAAGCAACAACATGTATGACATCAGATATTTGCTGGTAATACTTAATTTTAAAAAAGTAACAAAACATTGGGATAAAAAGGGTTAACGAGTTTCCTAGGTAACATTTCTACCTGTTCAGTTATGAGGTGCCTTGAATTTATAGGCATGAATTGAAAAAGTTATACAAAGTGTCAAACTTGTAATACAAAGAATCAGGTTCAGAGTATTAGTAAAGTTATTCCTGTGCAGACATGAAGCATGAAATGTGTCTACTTTTACACAATTCCTGGATTCTAGGTTGTTGTGTACTGCATGACATTTGGTGTAGACATTTGACTTTTGTGGATAAGTTATGCAGATATAGTGGTAATGTATTTATAAGCTCTTTTCTGGGCATGCCCAGGACCACACCATTGCTTCCTAATGTCATGTTGATCATGACTAGAATCCCCATCACAGCTGACTGATCACTGCCAATATGATTGTCTTTTCATTAGTGAATAATTTTTTGAACTGCCCTGAAAGTGACACGCAAAGAAAATTACATATGTACTCAAACACTAAGTTTTAATCATAGTTTTGGTCCTCACTTTTTTTCCTAAGTGTTTTTGTTTTTTTGTTTTTTTCCAATTTACACTCATTAACCCTGTGCTGTGTAGATTGGTTGCCATCAACTGATATTTGAATTGTGTCTGCAATAAGATGAGCAGAAGTGAGAGTTATAGCAAACCCAGCAAAAAATAGGTGATAGCTTGTTATCAATTCATTAAGAATGTAACAAAAATATTGCAAATTACTACAGAGCACTTTGCTGTTAAGTGTCAATACCAAACCCAAAAAAGACGAAAAAAGTGATATGTTTTGCTAGACGTGGGCATAAATTCTAATTTTTTAGACAATTTATTTGTTCCTAGTGATGAGCAAATCCTTTCTTTTTGGGAATTCACAGTCACAACATTGCAGCTGTGTTATGCCTTAAATCCCTATCATCAGAACCCCATCATGGGGTTTTGCTATCATTCACGACAGATCAGTCACATCATTACGTGTCACCATCATGTTTGAACAGCAAAAATATTTAGAAAATAGGACCACTTTTTGCAGAAATGTACCTGCCATTGATACAACGAGGACCTACTTCAGGGTGATCAAAGTATACATTTCAATAATTACCTGTTTTTGACCCTTTCCTGGTAAAAAATAAGACTTGAGTCAATACCTTTCCTGGGTGTGAGTTGGGTACCCATGCTGAGGAAATCTGTTGACCTGGGAAATGCCATCAAGATAGGTGCTGTCTACTATTTTCAACAGAAATATTTTTTATTAACATGTAATATGAGCAAAAACGTAAAAGCAGACAATAACTTGCCTATCAGTGTGGTACACATACATGTACATACAAATGTGTTTGACAGAAAGGACGCAGTCACTGTAGACAGGTAGTAGACCACAGCTGCAATTTGCTGCTTGTGCATCCCAATCAAGATAATCCATAATTGATAAAATGCTATATGCTGTAGGTTTGGGGTTTTTCTAATATAGTTAGCCCAGTCAGGTTGCCTGCAATAGAGTTAATTCTGTGATGGTCATATAGGTGTACTATCTGATAGGACAGGTGAGAACTATATGCTACAGAAGGACAATGATGTAATCCTGCCCAAAGCACAATGTATACACCTGTATGAAGCTGACATCCAGCTGTTGTTTTGCATTGATTTCAACTATCAAAAATTGTTGAACTGGGATTATTTTTGAAATAAATTTGTCTATGTTTCTTTTTTTTCACATTTTTAGATGTCAAATGCTGTTCACATTTTATAATTTTAACTTGCTATTTTTTTATTTTTTTTTTAAACTCAAAATGTGATATGTACAATAGAAGGATTTGTAATTAGCCTATAGAACCATAGAATGTAGTGAAATGTTCAAAAATACATGTAGCTCTGGCAGTCAAACACATGAAAGGAAAAAAATAGGAGGGGGGGGGGGGAGATTGTACAATCACAGTAAAATGTTATCTACAGTTGACATGCTATATGGCTATTATAAGTCAGGTATTCCAAGCAAGAACTTGGCTGTCAGTCTTCACAATTTGACAGTCAGGTGTAGCTGGCTTGTGTTCAGAAAATATCATGCGTAGAATTTGATTTACTGAGGTCAAACCATTACTTCATATGCAAAAGGTCCACACAATGCAAAACATTCGGATGAAAAATGGCTAAAAATTATTTATAAGAATATAAATGCACCCATTTATTTACATGAACTGATCATGTTTTGAACAACACATGGGAAGTGAGTTCACCAGGTTGACTGTACCATTAACTAGGTGGCCACATCATAACAAGCTTCAGGGGACCTGATATATCTGGTGGCACAGAGTCAAGTGAGGACATAGCCGAACAAAGACGTGATGTAGATGGCCAAGTGTGGCTTCCATGCATTTATGTTTGTCCTCGGCATGAACTTCACGTGGCAACCTCACAGAGCCCAAGAGCCTTTCCTGGAGTCTTATATGAACCTGTTATGTAGGCCTCATTGAAACTTGCCAACTTTCCCTGACTAAGTTCCTCAACAACATAACAGAAATGGATTAGATTTCTGGAAGACAGCAGACAGACAGGCCATTGTGAGTGGGAGTTGGTTGGGAGCACACAACACTGCCTACATACACGTTTCAGTGGGAGGGTGCAGGTGAAAAATTATTTGTATGTTCACTACCATATAACAGTACTGCAACTTTGTACCAGTAGCACCTGTTGTTTAACTCATTCCATACCAGTCCCTAATTTTTCCATATATTTACCTAGATTTAAAACAACAGTTGTATATTTAAATTCTTCATGAAAAGAGCTTTCATTCAAGTACCAACATGCCTATTGTCCTAAGTCAGTGATTCTTGCCGGGCAGTGCCAGAACCGCTGACCAAGGCCTGTCACCATAGTATGGAATGAGTTAAGACTGCCTACAGTGCCAGACAAAAATGGTCTTCGAATGAAGGTAAATTCACAAAGAAACAGGAGTCTGGTGTCTTGAAAAAACAGTCTTAAGAAACCTAATGTGGTCTTTCATGAGAGGTGATCTTTAGGCTTGCCATATCAGCAGAATATGGTGCTCCTTATCCTGTGAAATCAAGGTTTTGTGAAGACAAGGTAAATTACATGTCTGTTATCAGTACATGTAGAAGAGTTGAATGGACAGAAGGACCTGTGACCAGCTGACTGTATCATACACCAGGGACGTACATTGTCAGTCCACCTCCCTGGTCATAGTCTGAAATTACACTTCTTTTCAACTGTCAGGTCTTTCATGTAGCCATATTGACAGCTTGATTGAGTTGCACACATACACACCTTGTATAAAAATATCAGGGACGTGGAACTTGTGACTATGTGGAGGAGGGCTGTGCCAGGCAGCCAACAAGAAAGCAAGGGCAGGTCCAGAAGGGGTCCCACAAAGCAGGGGCTTCACGCCTGTCAATCATGGAGGACACACTGGCATATCACTGTCTCAAGCAGGGCTAGATACCCTTTTCTCATAAAATTAGTGTTGTTAAGGGAAATTTAAGTTTACAGATGCCAAAGTCATATTCATTTAGTGCTTCCAAACTGGATATAGGAAGAAATTTCCATCTGTCTGTAAAAGCCTGCTTGCCCAACAGGCAGATGCCCATATCTCGTGAGGCGAGACTATGGTTACTAAGAGAACCAGGTATGCTGTTGTGGTGGGAAATTAATATGCATGTCTCATATTGAAGTCAAATTATATGAGGAAAAAGATAGAAGAAAGACCTGAAAAATGTGGTGTCAGAAGTGATGTGTCTGATTATGGAGGGACTGCACCAGCTTTGTTTGCTTCGACCTTCAGCAGAAAAGAGCCTTGTCTGGAGAAATTTCTAGGGTAGGAAAATAAGGCCTTAAAAATTAACTCTTTAAGTGCCAAATTTTGCACTGAGTCAACAGCTTTTCTTGGCACCCCAATGCATGCCGATAAAAGCTGTTGACTTGGGATATTTTCTCTGGAACTATGGGCGTGCTGGTACTTGAATGAAAGGTCTTTTTATGAGGAATATGAATGTGAGATCCTAATGATAATTTAGACTAGTTTGACTTTAGTAGATCCACTTCAGATGTGATTGGCACTGAAAGAGTTAATAGTTTCCCTTAACGTGGAAATGTTGCAGTTAGAGGGTTACTGACGTGTTACAGTAAAGACCAGTTTTATTGGACATTGATGAGTTATCACTGAATCAAAACTACTAGTATTTTGAACAGATGATAAAGGGAAAAAAATCATGTTTGCGCTTTAAAGTATAAAAACTTCACTTCATTTATGTATGGTTATATCTGCAGTATCATGCTGCAGGAAGTGATAAACTCCAGCGATTTTTTGGTCTTCATCAGGGTTACCATGTGTGCCATATAACACAAAAGGTGTCAGGTTCTCCTTAAAACTTTCGCAAAAAGAAATGATTTGTGTGTTGATTTTTATGCAGAATGTTCTTTATGCTGGTCTTTTCTGTTCCATGAAGTCGTCAAAGGGTTAAGTGTGGGTGGGTTAACAGGAGGAAAAACAATTTGACTCAATTTTGAGCACAGGAGCGGCAACAGGTGAACCAATAGCCAGTAAGAATCTGTTGTGTAAATGCAAGCTGTGGCATATGAGCTAATATAGTCACCATAAACTCCTCTTCTTAAAAGGCCTTTGATGGTATTTTTATGCTGAACCATTAAAGTGTGATATAGACCATTCATAAAGTTCAGGCAGGCTGAAGTTTATATAATTGGAAAACCCCAAAAGCCAGTTGACAAGTGAAAACATAGGACAGTATCTACTGCTGTGGTGTAAGCATGCATCAGCACTGAGCTGATGTTGAGTCGCCTTCATAAGTCATTCATTTGTTTGATGTAATAGACAGCGCGATGTCCAGGGAATTGCTTGGTCCACGTACGTGAATACTGATGTGTATGTACTCGAGCAAAACATTGATGTTGAGACATGACCTGAGGGTGATGGATACACTATGCTGGCTTTGCCCACTGTTTGATCATGGCGCAGCTTTTACGTCATCTCTGACATTCTTCTAAGGACAATTTCTCCTTCCAGGAAGCTTTGTCTGGATGGTTTACATACAAAAACACTCACTTTAAAGAAATTGTAAGTCAGCTTAGTTTCTGTAGGTGATCTGTGTGCACTAGCTGAATGTGGTAACATAAGACCACTTCACAATCCGCATTATGGAAATCTGGTGTGTATGTGTCACAAATTCATTTCCACTGAAGGGCAGATTTTTTTTCTTTTTTACATACATGTTCATTAGAATAAATGGTAAAACAGTGTAAGAATAAAAATGTTATATTCTTCTTATGATGTCTTAGATTCTGTATAAAAAAACTTCATTCATTTTCCTCTCAAATCAGCAGATTTTGTGAATTTTATTTAGCTTCCATGTTTTAACCATAATTTGTCATTGTGGTAAAAAAGGATTGGAGAATACATCGAGTCAACAGCTTTCCTTTGCATACTGGCATGATAGAATGCATTGAGTCAACAGCTTTCCTTTGCATGCTGTCATAATAGAATGCATTGAGTCAACAACTTTCCTTGGCATACTGTCATGATAGAATGCATTGAGTCAACAGTTTTCCTTGGCATGCTGTTATGATAGAATGCCTTAGGTCAATAGTTTTCCTTGGCATGCTGTCATGATAGCATGTCATGGATCAACAGTTTTCCTTGGCTTGGACTGGGCACAATGTGCCCAACCTCTACCTAGGAAAACTTTGGACTTGGTCATATTCTAGTCAGGAGAAAGTTTAATGAGTGCAGTCATAGTGGTCTAAAATTACAAGTCATTCGTTGCTTAAATTTTTATTTTTCATGTATTAATATGCTACCAGTTGGAAAACAGTCAATGCTACTGGTTGGAAAAGAGTCAGTCTTCTGTTTTCCATGATACACAAGATGAGGTTGATCCATACGAAGTTGTTACAGGCCACCAGTCTCACCACCAGGCCTGGATCGTTAGGGCTGATTAAACTTGGTCAATCAGAATATTCGCAATACCTGGGTGGGTTGATGTTATGAACTGCAAGCGGGTTCCCTATTGGCCAACATGGGGTTAAATTCAGCTTACCAACATATGCCCCTGAACACATAGATTCCTTTTGCAACCATTCAAATGATGGCTTTCCCTTTTGTTATAGTTTTTATTATGAACATTGAATCAAGCTCCAGCATATAAAAAAAAAGTTATACATGTACATGTATATGTGTGTGTGTGTGTGTGTTTACATGTGTGTGTGCACCAACAGTAAACTTGATGACAATAACACAAATACCGGCCCCTATCAACTGATAGGTAAAAAAGAAATATATAAAAATTAAAAACAAGCCATGTGGGGTGAGAAGGCTATGGATAAGTGCAGTTCATATTGCCAGTGAGTTGCCACATTGTCAGGGAAACATGGCAAAAGAGCACCCAGACTATTGTCATCAATGCCTGCTATATATAACCAAGCCTGTGCCACACCAGCTCCCGTGTGTGCTAGGATCTTTTATATCCATGATCCCTGTTTGCTGTACTGTGTTATGATATCTTTGAGACAGGTGCGTGGATAGATTTTATTATCCTTTTTGCAAAGAGTTTGGGGTATAAGGTACTGTTTTCAGCTTGTCTGACATTCTGTCAGAATGTTCATCCCCAGCATCATCCTTGGTAGCAAAATAACTTGTGATTCACAGGTCACATCAAACTCAAATTTACCTCAATTATACCTTGACACCTTTTGGACCTGATTACAATTTGGTGACCTTGCCCTAGTTTTCAAGGTCACAGGAGCCATATGCAGGCAAATTGGGGAGTATCCAGTGTGTCAGCGACAACTGTTCTAGGTTTGCCAAATCAAAATCTAAGATTAGAACCAGCCAAGTCAGGACAGTTAACAGAACTGTTTAAATGGTACGTTTGTGCTGTTGATCAAAAAAGTTTAATTGCACTGGCCTTTGAAATCAGTTGAAAATGTAACAGTCTGTGTACCCTGTAAAATATACTGTTAATAATGCAAATACATTGTTACACAAGTACATGTAATCCCAACCATTTTTTGCAAGTGTTCTCAATGTACTCAGGTCCTTTGCTCCATAATTTTTCGGCCTTTAGAGACAGTCAAATGTTGGCACAGACTCGCACAAATTTTGTGCTCTCTGAAGGACAGACAACTTATCATGAAGTGATACACAGAATTTCTAGAACTGCGAAATTGTTCACTTTGTCTTACAGAAAGCAATGAATGGCTAATTTACAAACAAACCTCAAGTGTGGGCTAATTATATTACACACAAGCTATATTCGAAACTTGTTAAAAAATGAAAGTTTCTAAGTCCGAGTGATTTTTATGAAATGCACCTGATAAAGTAAAGGTTATTGGCAGGGGTTTCCTCCAGCTTCAAAGTATTAACAGAGCTTGTCAGAAGCAGCTAGACACATAGTTTATGCCCACGCATATTCCTGATCAAAGACTTCACAAAGGTGATTTGTAC
This sequence comes from Hermodice carunculata, assembly GCA_964020975.1. NCBI lineage: Eukaryota > Metazoa > Annelida > Polychaeta > Eunicida > Amphinomidae > Hermodice > Hermodice carunculata. The sequence continues at coordinate 33,838,877 of OZ026619.1, read as the reverse complement.
CTGTATATATGCATGTATATAGTGTGGGATATAACCTACTTAGTTCTGCAGCCTAAATCAGGAGATTGGGTTTCGAAGCATAGATGGAGTTATTGCCTAGTAGCAAAATAATTATTTCTCCCTGAAGTTGGGCATCAAGATGCCTTTGAAGAGGGTCAGACATGCCCAGAAACGATTCTGTTAATGTAAAAATGCCGTGGCACTTGCTGCACCTGGATACTGCCGTGAAAGGTCACATGACTGTTGCCATACTCCTGGGCACACAGAAGTCAATTTCTTCATGTGTACTTTATTTTTATACCGCACAATAAAGTTTAAGGAGTGTACTGTTTTTGGCTTGTCCAACCGTCTAGCTGTCCTGATTCTCCATCTGTAGCAGAATCCTTACAAGAAAAGCATGTCAATCAAGATTCACAGGCCATATCAAATTCAAATTTGACTCAAGTGTACCTTGACACTGTTTCTTGACCTTAGTACAGTTTGGTGACTTTGACCTGATTTTCAAGGTCACAGGACCCAAGTGTGGAGGGAGAGTAGATAGCCAGTCTGTTGGCAGTGACAGATCTAGTTTAGCATCAGAGGGAATTGAAAACAAGTATAAAACTGTAACAACATATGCCTATACTCAAATTGTCTCAATGTTGTGTATCTTGGGTTTACAGGTTATTATTGATTCAAGATATTCTTTTTTGTTCAATAGAAAGTATGTATTTTCAGAACTATATTATGAACTGAATCGTTTTCCCAGGCACATGGTTGCTAGGAAATGAACTGCTCTCAACTACTTCCTGTTGGGATTTCAATGCAACAATTTATTTATCTTCAGTTTTGCTTAATATTTAGTCTATTTTTCATTTCAATATTAGGAATATAACACAAATATGAACATTGAACTGCATTTGGGTTTTAGTTACAGTGAGTTCACAGGTGTTTTTTATGTACTCTGCTCATGAAGTTAGATTTCTGAGTACAATGAAACCTCCCCATACCAAACACCCTTGGGACCGGAAAGAAGTGTTCAGTATAGTGAGGTGTTCGGTATAGGGAGGTTTGATAGCATTGAAAGTATATATTTGGTACCGAGAAATGGTGTTCAGTGTAGAGAAGTGTTCGGTATACGGAGATGTTCAGTTAGAGAGGTTTTACTGTACAGTATAAAAGACATGCATGAAAGCATGTGTTATGTACATAGCTGTGAGTACAACCCAAGTGAAGTTTCCATACTGAAAGGTCGACCTGTTGAATGTGGTCACTTTTTGTTGGCTAAGAGTTGGCCACACACAACAGATATGACTGTAGCTACAAGCTACAAATGTTGACTGCCTATGTTAACCCCAACATACGAAGTGGGGGTGGGGGACATGGTAACAATGACCCCCTGTCCTTGGTTTCTGTGCAGACAATTCTGTTAATATCTGTCAATATCTCTCCAGTGTAGGGGGTTAAACTAATATGAGGCCAGTCACTCATCTGTGGCCTTACACAATTGACTGCAAAAGGACCAGAGAGAAGCTTAAATATCCCCAGATATATAGGTACCAGAACATCACTTTAGCCATTGATAATCATATGTTCATATTGGAATGATGGTAAGACTGATAATATCCTGACATTTAGATAAGAAATTGTGTAGGAGTAGTGATTGATGAATAAAGGCCTGGCTTAGTGGTTTGGTGAATTGGTTAATATTAAATAATATGCAGACAAAGTAAACAAAAGAGTAATGTTGTGGGGACGTCCACGTCACCTATGCTTCTGATGTGGTTGGCTCCATGTTGTCTCGTGAACAGCTAAAAAAAGAAACCTGCATTGAGAATCAAAATAGGAAACCATGATATTCACTTGACAGATGACTCAGTAACCATGGCAACTGACTTTGTATATTTATGAAATCAGCTGTGTGTTTATGAAGTTTGCTGTGATTGAGGTAGTTTCACACAAGAGATGAAACACAACATACCACAGCGGACATAACGCTGGGCTGCCATGTTGTCTCCAATTGAGCACTCATGGTGCTTTGGACGTTGTCACAATGTGTCCACACCTATATTTTATACAGTATAAAACAATTTCCACTTATGAATGGTAAAAATTTAGAATATTTACGTTGCCCTAGTGTTACAAGTGGGAACGCCATAAGGGGGCAGGGTAGGCAAAGGCTGCTGGAGGGGAGGGGGAGAGGGAGAGGCATAAAAAAGGAATGGCCAGTCGCAGGGGTCAGAGGATAAAAAAGGGATAATACAGTATTACTTTGCAAATGTTATGCAGAATTTAGGAATGTGTAAATCACTTACCTGTTAAACAGACCCAGTTTGCTGTGTTGTCCACACAGCCAGGTGAGAATACATGGATCTCAGTTGGCTTTGTGCTGCATAGTTAGTCTCAATGTTTTGTAAGTTATATGCAGTATTATGCAGGACATGGTGTATCTTTCAGAATTTTTTTTTGGGGGGGGGGGGGAGGGAGGGTACTTTCAGCATTCAAAATATTTTCTTAACTCCTGAAAATTCAATTTTGTATTTGAACAGCAGTGTAGAATGGATCCATTATGATTGGCTGAAAGTCTTTATGATGCCTAGATAATTGGTTCTAAAATCCTATTATTATCAGTCAATAAAATATGGCAACAGATGCCATTTAATTCATCGTCACATTAGGTGAAGACCTAAGATACTGAAATAAAAAATATGTCACTTATATGTTTGGTGCAGTCAAGCCAGCATCAATTTTGTTCAATTTCCCAAGCTAGCCCATACCCCCAGCCACTGAAACTATTTGTCGGTATGGCCCTCTATGTAGCTGTCTTAAGTGATGGGCAACCCAGGGTGACATTTACATTATGTTATAAACAAGAATAGATGTTGCAGTTCAGAGTGGATTTGGTTTAATTGGGATATTTGGAACAATATGTGATAGGGAGTTTTATGCTAACATCTAATACAGAAGGAAAATGATACAGGAGTGAGTGCAGGTCAATCAATACCTCACATGAATGAGCCAAACAGTGACACCTGGTGGCGACAAACATAGTTAGTGAAAGGAGGAGACCTGTTTTGTGTCCATTTGAGGAGAAATTCAATGACATTTTTCCAGATATGTGCCAACAGAATTGGAAGTGCCTTGTTAAAATGGTTTTGGTGCTATGACATATTATTTATTCACAGAAAAGGTGTTTTCATACAGATCATCAAAGGGAAAATATAGATTCATATGTATCCACTTTTTGTCACACTATTCATTGAGCTAAAGAAGAGGGTCCCATCACAGTTACTGATTCATGATGTTATATTACAAATTCAGATTCAGCTCGTGTCAGCATTACTACACATTTTTTTTCACATACTGGCGTAGTTGTACATGCTGTGAGCGTGGGTCATTTGTAGAATTGTTTTTTTAAACCCTGTTTATACCTATTATTCCAGTGTATGTACAACTACTATGGTGACCAGCTGGCTTGGAGTGCTGTCACTCAGCCAACAGACCACAAACCTATTGTGGTTCATTGTTAACTCTTTGCTGTGCCACAGGGGACCAGGTAGCAAAACCTCTAGTCAACATTCAGAATCCCAGAACTCGCAAGAGTGAAAGTTGTGGACAAAGGATTGATACTTTCCTGAATATGCTTTGAACAGCTCTCATTTATAATTATTTGTGTTAAAATAATTTCAAAATTTTGCCATGTAGGCATCATTTGGAAACTTAGAGGCAACTTGAAATAAGCCATGGCATTTCTGAACATTTAAGCCTTGATTAAGTTAATTTAAATCTTACGGGTAGTTGGTCTTGTGACAGCTTGTAAGTACATACAGTGAGAACATTAGTGAATAGGTTGATGATTTACTGTTGCACATTTAAATACCAATGTGTTTCTTATGTAACATTGTACAGGATTACAAAGAACAGTGGTTAATTTGATTTGTATTTCTTTCCATCTATATTATTATTCTTTTACATCCATTTAATCTTGTTGTAGGCAACTTTTCTGAATATGATTTATACAATCAATAAGAAAACCAAATGTAATCAATCTTCATTCAGTTGATGTTTGAATTAATGTTGAAATGCTTGTGAAAACATGGAGAAAAAATGTCTTGCCACTTTTGTTGGGATCACGAAGTCTTTCTTACAAGCTCAGTCATTGTGGCTAATTCAGTATGAAAAGGGTATGCAAATGCAAGCCTTTCACTCATATGCAAGTGCTTTCTTTAATTTCTGTATAACTGCAGCGGTGATCTTATTGTCGCGCCAGCATAAGCTGTTGGCGAGACTAAGCACTCGCTTTCCTGACGTCAGTCTGTCCGTCCTTCCATCCATCAACAAAAAACTTCGAAGTGGTATTATTTCACTAACTACACTTGATAGGGCTTTCATACTTGGGTAAATAATTTATAGTGATGGTTACTGCAGATTTGTACCATCACTGTCATACTTCATTGATTACATCATGCTTGAATAAGCATTGTAGAAAAACTTTGTGGCTTGAATCAAGCTGGCGACACCTTCATGCCCCCCTGGACATGGCTCTGGTGTATACTTCAGGTAAGAATCTCTCCATAAAACAAGGAATGACAGTAAAGTACATGTTGAAAGACTTTTCATTCAATGATGCCATCTAAGGCTCAAGCTTACCCATTTGGTATTAGGTTTGTTACCAGAAAGTGCGGGGGCCATCTGGTAGCCAGAGTGCCTCTGGGCTTACTTAATTGTTTACTTATTTTTGAATAAAACTGGAAATGCAGTTATGCCATTACCATTTCCTTTGTAGAGTGTCAAGCAGACCAGTATAAGGATGGGGGGCCATTAGGAATTTGTTAAAATAGTGAATTTTTTTCTGTGCATTTTGCATGTTTAGCTGCTGTAAGGTGAAGGAAATATGATAACTCTTGTATCTTGCCAGTGTTCAACTTAAAGGCCTAACTCAACTTTATTGTGGAGGCTTGGCTTCATCTTGTATTGCTACAAATATCAATAAATGCAGACTATAACGGCACGCACAGGTATCGTCAAAGGGGAGGGTAACCAAGTTCTTTCTCATCTAGTACAGGAAACGTGCTAAATGCATCACAGTGTCTGATTCTATATGTACATGCTGGCATTGAATAAATTGAATTTCCCAGAACATGTTTCGGTTAGTTTGTCTCCAGAGCTTTTGAAGCCATTTTATTCTTTTGTATTAGTTGTGGTGTCAGAACTGCGCCCAGTTTCCCTATCCATTTTCTATGCGAAAGACCTCCAGCTAACCTGAGAATGAAAATCCAATACTTGACCAGTGTGATTATGTTCCAACGTTTTGCAGTACATGTTTTGGAAGTCTAATGGCTAGTATATTGATATATGTTCATGTACAGCGAAATGGGAAATTCATTTGACATGTTACAGTACGCACAAAGCTTGATCGTTTATGCAGTGCAGTCATGATATATTTTCCTATATTTCTAATGTTTATGACATCACAAAGATTACTACAAGCATTGATTTTGAGGTTTTAAAGCTGAATAAATTGATTATTTTGGTGACATCTTGGTGCGAAAACAAGGGAACAGCTGTAACAGTTTAAATATATGTTGTTTGTTGTGTATAACTTGGTCAGACCACACCCAGCGAACAATAACCACTTGCCTTGGTAGCAGGTTCTCAGTCAAGCTAGTTCGTCTCCATGTTACCATGGCAACTACATCCCACTAGTCAGAGCTGTATATGGATGTCTATATAGATGTATAAAAACTGACAGAACAAAGAAAGTGTAAATGGTGCATATTGTCATTGGCATAGAGGATCTGTTTCGGGCTCTCTTGTCTTAGTCATGGATTGAGAATGACTAAACCTTGTGGTGCACGATTCAAGTTTGTGGTGGTGGATGTTTCAACAAGACATGTCATGAAAGGTAAATAGCAGGGGGACTTTGAGAAGCGTTGTAACACAGGATTGCATTCATCTTTGGGGACGGTTGCTATGGATACTAGCTCCCAGGTGTGGCAGAACATGTGATCACACTGAACTCTGCTGTTCCACATAATTTGGTCTTTCTCGGATCACTCGATACCTGATGGTGAGGAGGAACAGGTTATAACAGGATTATAGGTTCACTTCTGTAAAATGTGTATTTTGTGAAAGGTGTGGCAAAACATGATAACACCAGACTATGTGCGTCCCCACAGAAGTTGACTTTCTATACAGTTTGGTACCTGATGACATCAAGGGGCACGACTGTCACTGGTCTTTCGTTACATTTGTGCAGCAATTGTTATGCAAGCATGGACGACGTTGTTACTATATTCCTGCCAAGCTGATGAAGGATATACTAGCTTGATATAAACTATCTTGGTGAATTACAGGCAAGATTGCACAATTTGTGGACATGTGGGCAGCGGGTTATCTGATGTGACTTAAGTGTAATCCGACTGTAATCTCAGCTGGATGGGGGAGATCCCTGTCACATGAACCCAGAGTAGGTCAGTACCATGAAACTGCACAATCATAATGTCTGATTGGAAAAACACAATAATGGTTGTGTAATGAGTTACGAAGTACAGATGCATAAGGGCTTGTGGTGGGATGAATCTTCCTGTTCTTCAGAGATTAACCCTTTCCCCCTAAAACCGGCTGGTGGTCAAATGTCGTCTGCTTCAGCATTTTTGACTGAGAATTGAAGATGAGACTTGTCAAGACAACATGACCGAGGTCAACAGCTTTCCTCAGCATGGGTTAGTGCCCAACCCATGCTGAGGAAAGCTGTTTACTCAGTCTTAATTCAAGGGGGAAAGGGTTAAGGCAAAACAGGACCCAGCTATTCGGTCAGCTTCTGAGGTCAGTTTAGTTTCATGCTGTAGTAGCTGAGGCAATATACGTCTGTATTGTACATGTTGTACAAAGCGAGAAATCACCTTTCTTTTACTCTGGAGAGCAGAATATAATGAGGAAAAGCATAACTCCTTCCAAATTAAAAACTGAGGTGGAAAAGGCATAAGTCAGGGGGATTTGGATGGGGGTTTTTTGTTTTGTTTTTTTTTTTTTTTTTTTTTTTTTTTTTTTTTGTTCTTTTTTCATGACCTTAGCAAGTCATGCTGCATAAGAAGGAAGAAGGGAACCAAATAAACAGAACACAAAACCCCCAAAGTTAAAGTTGTAAATCTAACAGCCCCCTCAATGCATTTCAACTTCCATGGTCTTCTTTGAGGGGGGAGGAGATAAGTCATACTGCATGTCTCTTGCACGGGCAGGGGCATTCATTATGTGCCAATTATAAGCAATGAAAAAATCTTCCACGTCAGACCAGACATATAATAATGCTTAAGTGAAAGTATTTACTTGAAGTTTGAAAATGTTAATCCCATGTAATTCCAGCAAAGTACATATCAGTTTGATATTGAAAAGCATTGCTATTATACCCATTGTACTGGTCACTTGTATCTCTAAATACTAATTTTCTGTTTTACCTTATCCATTTGCATTGCGTGTGATAGAGTGGTCATTTGCCTGAGCGACCACCCATGGAGGCTCCAAAAGTGGTCACATGAAGTAGATGGTCTTTCAATGGAGATCAAACAACATGGAAACAAAAGCAGTGTGGACCTGAAAATTATGGTCTCAGAAGGCAGGTGGCCTGTCACCAGGCCAGTCTCTTAACCCTTTCCCCCTTGAATTGATACTTGAGTCAACAACTTTCCTTGGCATCAGTGGGACACTAAGTGCCCAACTCATGCCAAGAAAAGTTGTCGACCAGGGGCATGTGATCTTGATAGGGTTCATCTATCATTCTCAGTCAAAATTGTTTTTTATTGCTGTTGAAAACACTGAAGCAGACGACATTTCACCACCAGCCAGTTTTTGCCTGTTCAAGGGGGGAAAGGTTAAAGGAGGGACCAGTGTGTGTGTGTGTGGGGGGGGGGGGAGCACCATTCAAGTTAATGACAAGGTATTAGTGACCAAAAAGGTGATAAGTACACAGGGATATTGCAAGCAGGTCATAGTGACCTTTTATTATTAAGTCCATACCAAAAAATGGCTCAGATTCTCATATTAAACATGTATTTATATCTACCCATGTGCACACAGATAGTGTGCTAGAAGTAATGTTTGTTCATACATATATATATATATATATATATATATATATATATATATATATATATATATATATATATATATATATATATATATATATATATATATATATATATATATACACACATATATGTTCCATTTGCATAAACAAGAATATGCAATGAAGTACAATATTAGTGCTACTGATTGTTTGCACCTTCATGTCCTCATCTGAAGGGAGGTGACTGGATTCTAGGCTGCGTTGACTATGACAGTCAGTCTTGCTTACTGGGACACTGCTAACCAGGGAACTGTCCCAGCAGACTGTGTGCAAAAGACTTCAAACAACCCCGAAAAAGCTATTTGCAAGTGATGTACACAGTGTACAAATTGTGTCATTATTGTACAGGTCTCAAACTCTGAACTCCCTTGGTCTTCTGTCAGAGGCAGTTTGAGGATGCATGTGGTATCCTTTTGCAGAGGAAACCAGAATAGTTAGTGGCTGGCCACATGGCCTCTGGAGCAATCACAGATCATACTGATTGACCTATAACAGGAAAACTGAAAGTAATGGACAGCCGAACTTGAACTGTTTTTTGCACTTAAAGAGCCAGCAATGTACATGGTGCTGCCATTTGCTGAGACAGCTATATTACTTCCATTCACTTGCCTTAACTGTTCTCATAGATTTCCTGGTCATTAACCTTTCCCCCTGAAACTGCTCAACACCACCAGGTGGCCGCATGTCGTCTGCTTCAACGTTTTTCTCTTGACTTATCCGAAAGGAAAACCTATATGAAAAAAATAAAGCAAGAGTGAGCAAGGGTCCAAGTTTGCAGATAAAGTAGGAGTAAAATAAATGATTTACGTGTGATATTACTTGACTTTTCTTTGCCCAGGGTCCAGATTTGTGTTGCACGAGACTGATGGGAACTGATAGAACATAGAGCTAGTTTCATTGGTCACATCTATCATAAATCCATCACTGGCTTATGATAAATGGTTGTGAGGTCAGTTGTATTTGCAAATACAAGGTGTAGATATGTAATTGTTTAGGATTTAGGATAAATGAAATGATTGTAATTCTTACCAGATTTCACTCAATGTTAGTAATAAATGTGCATACTTACACAATGTCTGCTTGGTCATGAATGTATCCCTCGTCACAGGTAGTGGGCAGGTATCCAACACACAGGTTTGCCTCAAGTTAAACCTAAGCACATAATTATCTATTCAGTCATGTGATATTGGCAACAATCTGGTATATGTCTCACCCAGCGTATATTTTCAAATGAATTTGTCAAAATATTTCATGTGAAATGAAATCAGCATCCATGTAAATAATTAACATACCAGGTGACACAGAGCCAAAGGAGAACTGGCTTCATACACTGTCAGAGAACAGTTTAATGAACTGAGCCCTGATGGTTGTTTAGGAAGGGAGAGAGAACCGTGCAGTTGCAACAGTACTGAAGTGAGCCCGGGTGGTTTTGAATGAAGAGAGAGAAAAGTATAGTTGCAACAGTGTTGAACTGAGCATAGGTAGTCGTAAAGGAAGAGCTGGAACACAGTACCTTGGCATCACATTAAGCTGAGCCCTGGTGATCATGAAGGGAGATGTGGAACACAACACAGTGGAATGATATTGCACTCAGCCATGGTGATTATAAAGGAAAAGATAGAACTCAATACAGTGGCGTAACCCTGAACTGAGCCCTGGTGGTTGTAACAGAAGAGTTGGAACATAGCTTAGTGGAATGACATAGCCCTGGTGATTATAATGGAATGGGTAAGCTTAGTGGAATGACATAGCCCTGGTGATTATAATGGAATGGGTAGAACACAGCACAGTGGACTGACATGATCTGAGCCCTGGTGGTGAAAACAAAGCAGAACACAGTACAGTGAAATTACGTGAACTGGGCCCTGGTGGCTATGAAAAAAGAATACAGAGAACACAGTACAGTGAAATGACATTGAGCTGGGCCTTGGTGGCAATAAAAGAACAGGAAAGAACATGATGCATGCTGACAAACTGAACCTTGCTTGGAAAGCTCTGCTGCACAGGGTGCATTCAAATGTATCACACTGGATATGCTTATAAAACCAAGAAGACCTAAAGCTTATTTCTTGTTTGCCAGTTGTCCAAACACATTGAATGGCCTGGCAGGCAGTCTTGATGGTCCAACCAGGAAAACAATGGGCCAAATACCTGTGGAGCCAGAATTAGAACAACAGGCAAAGGCTATCGTGGTTCCACTGCGTGGCCCTTTTGTGTTATAATGAAAACATAAAAAGCATTCCAGGAAAGTCTGTCCTGGACAAATGAAGAAAAGTCTTAATCTTGGATATGAAACCAGGTTTTCTGTGAACCATTGTGGCACATGTAGGTCAGCTGAGGTGTTTGTATCAGGTTGGCAGGTTTACCACAGGCTGCTCTGGCTCATTCACTTGTGGCAACCATGCTTCAGATTTAATGTAAATTACCAGCTGAGCTGGACACTCAATTTAAGAGAGAGACTTGTTCACAACTTTGTCATCGTTTAACGTCTCAGCTGTACATTCACCTTCAACCATGCTGCAGCATAGAAAGTACAACTTCACAAATCTTGCCAACAAAGTGGGCATGTTCCGTGGATACCTGTCGGGACATCAACAAGGTTCATCATGGATACTCCCCATTATTGCTGAGGAAGTTGAGGATAGTGTGGCTGAGGAGGCGCTACGCAGAGCAATGAAACAGAGACAACGCTCAAGATCAGAAGAATGGCACATCAAAAGAGCATTATTGCCATTTGTACTGTCATATTCTTCATTTGTTTTTTGGTTGTAGTTTAGGATAGATCTAGTTGTAAAATTTTGATAAGGGATGGGGATAGGATAAACCTTTGGGCTAAAAGTAGCCATCATTCCAGCAGTATATATCTATTTTTACAATGTTGCAACTTTGTAACAAAAAGCTGAATAGCCATTTGCAACACCTTTGTCAGAGTTCTTGTTCATTTGCTGCAGACATAACCAGGGAAATGTTTTTATTTCTTCCTGGACGTCAACTGAAGCATTCCTCTGTAAAGGGGATCTACATCATGTATGAAACCATGAACTGATTTTCACACGGAGCATTGTCATCAGAGTTGATTTGAATGTTACATATTTGCTTGCAGGAAACAGTTTTAACCCTGTGATTACAGGGGCTGCTGTGCTGGTACTGGGGCCCACACACTTTTATTTATTAGCTGTTTATTTTTGTTGCAGTCCAATCAGCAGTCTATGAGTCTTGACAGTGATAACAGCTTACTCAGCATGGATAGCTCTGAGAACGAACTTGATGAGGTAAGTGTTATGTTGTTTACATACTCCAGGGCAGTTTGGAAATTTTCAGAATGCGACAGTTGAGTTTGGATGTATGTTTTGCATATTAAAGGAATATTTTTAAAAAGTAGTGGTAAAAATTTAAATATTTGCATTTTTAAGAATTAAACATAATGTAGCTGTGACTGTGTCATACCAGTCAAACATCCGATGACAAAAAATAGGGATATTGTTTTTACTCCCATGAGGGAAATTTGTAAGAGACTGAGACATAAAGGGAAAAAAAAGAAGAAGAAAAAAAAAATAGACCAAAAAGGGGACACTCCTACCAAATGAGGGAGACTTGACAGGTATTATATGCTGTACAGTTAATTTTGAATGATGTACCTTTAGTATGTTATACCCAACACTGTATTTTCATGTGTACTTTTACGAGGACCTTCAGGGAGATTTGCTGAGTTGAAATAAAGTTATTTATACATATTTTTGTAGTCAGAAAAGTAGGGGGGGATGAAGCGCTCAGAGCACTGAAAATGGATGGGACTGTTTTTGTGGTAGTTTTTTTTATGTAAACATTGTAAATATGATCAAATCAAATCAACACAAATAGCGAGAAAATCAGTCACGGATACAGCTTGACCAATTAGCATGGCATGTTTTGACATTTGACTGCCATTATTTCTACAGTTAATTATTCAATGTTAATAACCTCCAAATTTCATATTAGGCAAATACAGAATAATGAATATAGTGTAGATCATGTTGTGAGAAGTAAATTGCGTGGACATTCTTTCAATTTTGTCTTGTGATGCGTTGACAACTTGCTGATCACCCACACTGGACTACTTGCACACTATAAGTGCTCATTTTTCAGATGATCACAGCAAGTGAAATTGTTACATTTTGCATAATACAGTGGTACCTGCTGTAAAGACCACCTCTCATGAAAGACCGCATTAGTTTTTAAGACCACCATTTCAGGACACTGGTCTTTAATTTCTTTACTAGCTTACCTACAGTGAAAGACCACCTGTCATATGTGACCACTTCTGTCTGGCCTTTAGGGGGGTTGTAAATAGCAGGTACCACTGTACATGTATTCAGAGCAAAACAATTGTTTATAAATCCCACATTGTACAGTTACTATGTGTACAGAGAGTGCTGTGAAATACAAAGTAACAATCTTACTTTCAGGATTTCTTTGGTGGGACAGACTTTCGACCGGGCACTCCAGGTTAGTATTATTAGTATATATTGTATGTTATTTACAATCGTACAGTCAGCAGAAGGACAATATACCATATTTGTACATGCAGAGTATGTATAAACTCCCTGGCACCAAACCAAGGACAAAATAAGTAGCCACCCATAACAGTGCAGGACACACTTTGATGTACACTGGACTATTTTACACAAGAATATACATATATATAGTAGCAAAAGAAATACAGTAGGACATGTACTTTGAAGAGCTTCTACTCAAGTTTGTGTCCAGGTCGCTGCAGTAGTTTTAACTCATTCCATACCAGTCCCTGATTTTTTGTATATTTTCCTAGATTTAAGACAACAATTGCATATTAAAATTCTTGATGAAAAGAGCTTTCATTCAAATATCAATATGCCTATAGTTTTTAAGTCAGTGGTTCTGGCACTGCCCTTGCGGCAGCTGCAGCATGATTTGCTAGGCAGTGCCAGAACCACTGACCAAGGCCTGTGACCATAGTATGGAATGAGTTAATGGGTGCCTGATGTGCAAGCGGGCAAATTGTCTTTGAAAATGTTTTGCACATGAGTAATCTGAATTATCATTATAGGCGCATGAAATGATGATTAACAAGAGTTTTTGGAAAGAAACTTCATAAAAAATTTGGTATGTGCATGAATGCCAACAGGTACTGCGTGCTGTGCTGCAGTACCCTGTGTAAATTACATGCATTAGTGGACATAACCAGAAGTTGCTACATTTTGCAACTATGAACACCACTCTGTAATCACTGGACAGAGACTATTTGTTGGACATCAAAGTCTTGAAATATGACAAGAGGGCAGGTGCACACTTAAGTGAACCACATGAAAGTTGGAATTGAAGTGGACCTGATGCATGCTGGGACAAATGGGACCAAAAACCAGGCATTTGTTTTTGACTATGTTACTGGGATACAATATGGTTTGCCATAATTGGCAATGATCTGTGAAACTAAATTCCTTGGTAATTAACTCATTCCACCCTGATAGAAGACTGAGTCAACAGCTTTCCTTGGCGCGCTCTGGGCGCAATGCGCCCAGAGCGCGCCAAGGAAAGCTGTTGACCATGGGCATATAATTTGGAATGATCTTCCATGCAAGTTTCATCCAAAATATTGAAAAATAATCCCTAAATTAGTAAAATACAATTAGCAGACGACATTTAGATATTAGCGGGAAAAAGCGTCATCAGGGTGGAATGAGTTAAGAGCAGAATAGAAGAAAGTTGTCTTTCATTTTGGTAGGCTAGGTGATGAAGGTGAGGATTGATTGAGAAAGCTGAAGGTGGAGAAAGGGTCTTGGTGTGAAGTACAATGGGAACCCCTACCTGTTGGTTCTAAAAATATCTGGGTCAGTTATGTGGTTTCGTTGAAAAGAACAAGTACTATTGTACTGGTCTTTTTAAAGTAAAAATAGGGTTGCTTGTTAGGCTCATGTTTAAATACCCACAAAATTGGTTGACATTGAACTCTGTGGGGTAAAAAATGGGAATCGAACAAAGGTTACCTTTTGCAGCGCTAAGCTTAGGGATGCAGGGGGAAGGTATTACATATGCCACCAGGAATCTGAGGGGCTGCGTTCTTTGTATAATTAAGTTAATTTGTAATAAAAAACCTGCTATGACATAAGTTAAGAATTTGTACATGTCAATGGTTTCCCTTTAAAAGACACCCACGTACTGTGACAGGAATTTGACTGCATTGTACTGTAAATTGTTTTTATTTCGCTGGATTTCTATTTTCGCTTATTTTGCTGATGGCATAAAACCATGAAAATAAAAATACAGAAAAATATTATTGTAACATTGATTTGATAGGAATTAAGTTCAAAATAGTGAAATTAAAACTTCATTGAAATGCCCAAATGCAAAAAACCATGAAAATTTATAGGTGCGAAAATAAGTACATTTACAGTACTTTGTTCTCATATGTTTGATATTCCCTCTCCACGGAGATCCAAAATTGTCTCCGTTCTGTGCAAGAAAATTAAAATACATGTACAAATGTCACTTAATGCATTGTATGCTCGGGTTGGTCAGTTTGGTTCAATTCTCATTCCAAAGTGATGTCACTGGTCCTGACTAGAAATTTTATTTTTCACAAACAACAGGCTTGTACTTCCAGACATTTAGAAATATGCAATTTATGTTACATGTGTAGTCTAGTTTACATTAATTTGATTATTAGTCATTAATAGTTGGCTACAAGTACAATATACCCGCATGGTAAGTATGGGTCCTTCAGAAGCAGTTAACCTAATACCATCTGAATACGTCTTCATTATTGTGGAAAACATCTGGACTTTATTGACAAAATATGGAAAAATCCATTGACATTCTGCTCAGCCAGCACTGATAGACAAGGCTTACTTGGAGCCAGCTGTATTGGAATTTGAGCATGATATAGTAGGAAATCAATGGATGGGGACTGGGCAGACCAGTCGAGTCCACGCTTTGCCACAGGGATGAGTAGTGTAATGTAGTCACTGTGGAGTCAGAGGTCAACTTCAACTCTGATGCCCAGCCCTTTTTAACCAGTGTAGGGTCGCCAAAGTCTCAAGCTATTGTCACTCAAAGCTTTCTTTTCTTTCTTTAAAATCACTTTATGTCTAAACTGCTTTATCTTTTAAACCTGTTCAGCTTCAAGGAGCATCAGATCTCTTCTCATCTACAAAAAGTGTAATATAGTTTTAAAAGTCAAATTCACACATAAGTGAATGTGTTTCAATAAAATATGTTCTGATGAGAAAATCCAAAGCAATCTTACTTTACTAGTCATAGATTATTGATCTACAGAAGTATATGATGATACATATGTCAACCCATCAGACAGAAAAATGGTCCCTTTGTCTAAGCCACTCAGCTAAACTCCCTTTAAATGTAGAAAAAGCTCATAACTTACAAAGGAAGAGGTTGAGTACCCTGCCTGCGTATGTTGTCATTTTAAATCAGCTACATGAAATAACGTTCTTGTTTCTTATGGCTCAAATTGTAATTTTACATTTGTGCTAGTAAAAAGTGTGTGTGTTTGAAGCACTGTATTTTTGTGGACTTAACCATCTTCAAAGTTAATCTTCCTGACCCATAGCAAGTATCATCATTACAATATTAGAGCCTCCAAGTCTCCTGCCCGCTTTTTCTCAATTTCACTCTCTTGTCTGTAAAGCAGGCCTTCTATCTCCAGCACACATGAACATCAGAACATAAAAAACAGTCTGCTTCACAGACAAACTATTCAAATATTACATTAGTTTTTATGCCCCCCTTCGAAGAAGGTGGGGCATATGGCGTTGCACATGTCGGTCGGTCGGTCGGTAGATGTGGTTTCCGCACAATAACTCAAGAAGTTTTTGAGCTAGGACTTTGATACTGTATGGGTGTATCATTCTAATCAAAAGCTAGGCGAAGTTCGAAGATGGGTGACCTTGATCTAATTTCCAAGATCACAGTGGTACCTGAGATAAATTTGGTTTCCGCACAATAACTGAAGAGGTTTTTAAGCTAGGACTTTTATATTGCACAGGATAATAGTCCATATTTGGGGCTAGGCTAAGTTCGAAGATGGATGACCTTGACCTCTTTTTAAAGGTCACAGAGCCACTTTACTGAATATAGTTTCATGCTTTCTGCATGATAACTTATACCTTGGAGCTAGAGTTTTTATATTGCACAGCTTTATGGCTCTCTGTAAGGGCTAGGTTGCATTAGAAGATGGGTGACCTTGACATAGTTTTCAGGGTCACAGAGAAATTGTAGAATTCCTGTGGTTTCCGCACAGTAACTCAAAAAGTTTTTGAGCTAGGACTTTGATACTGTACAGGTGTATCATTCTAATCAAAAGCTAGGCGAAGTTTGAAGATGGGTGACCTTGATCTAATTTCCAGGGTCACAGTGGTACCAGAATTAACTTTGGTTTCCGCACAATAACTGAAGAGGTTTTTAAGCTAGGACTTTTATATTGCACAGGATTATAGTCCATATTTGGGGCTAGGCAAAGTTTGAAGATGGATGACCTTGACTTCATTTTAAAGGTCACAGAGCCACTTTACTGAATGTGGTTTCATGCTTCCTGTGGTTTCTGCACAATAACACAAGAAGTTTTTAAGTTAGGACTGGGATACTTTACAGGTCTATAGTTCATGCTAAGGGCTAGAAGAAGTCTAAAGTTTGGTGACCTTGATTTAATTTCCAAGGTCACGTTGGTACCTGAGATAAAATTAGGTTTCCACATGATAACTGAAGAGGTTTTAAACTAGGACTTTTATATTCCACTGGATAATTGTCCGTATTCAAGTCTAGGTCAAGTTTAAAGATGGGTGACCTTGACCTAATTTCAAAGGTCACAGAGCCATTTGGTTGAATACTGTTTCTGCATGATAACTTGCATTTTAGAGGTAGCACTTTTATATTGCACAGCTTTATGGTTGCCTATAAGGGCTAGTTTGAGTTTGTAGATGGGTGACCTTGACCCAGTTTTGAGGGTCTCACACACACAGTAGACTTGCTTTTTTTTTTGCACAATAACTGAAGGTCAAGTGAAAATGAGTGACCTTGCCATGATTTCCAAGGTCATAAAGCCACTTTGCTGAATATGGTTTCTAAATGATGACTAATTTTTCAGCTATAACTTTTATATTGCCCAGGTTTTTAGTCGTTTTTTAAGGGCTAGGTTAAAGTATAAAGATATGTGACATTGATGTATGATCAACCTTCACTAATTTTGTAAGGTCACGAGTGCCCCTTCTACCATTATCAATAGGGTGGCGAGGGCAAGGGTAATGAGGGAGGGGGGCATCTATGTTTTACAAACATATCTTGTTATTGGATATAAAGAAGTTTACTTCCATAAAAAATCCTGGTGAAAACATGACAACTTTGCAACTTGCTGCTTTAACATAAAGATTTCTGGTGGCGTGTCCTCCTCCCACCATTCCTTATGGTCCATCCAGTGCTGCAAAGTAAGCTTTTATTAATTTTTGTTAAGAAAGCTCATAAGTCATGGGGAATAACAAATGTTTGATATACTTGAGATTATGGAAAAAAGGGAAAAGGATAACTTAGGAGCTCCAAGACTTGCTCCATCTGAATTGTGGCAGAAAAGCAACTGATTCAGGACAACGCAAACTTTGTTAAAGAGCTCTATGCAGCATACTTACTATGTGCATATGTCCTTCAATTTTTTTTATTCTGTATGTTGTGTGTTATTTGCAGAGGGCGTATTGAGCACAGACGTAGACCTCAATGCAGTGTCCAAGACAAAAGCACTCAGCAATGCGGCAGCGCGACACAAAATCAGCATTAAGCCCAAGAACAAGCGGAGCAGCACAGCTTTCAAGCGCCACACAGTGGCTGTTCTTGTAAGCATTGTGGACATAAGTAATGTCTTACTGTGATGTAGTAAATGTGTTCCTTGTGTTAGTTTTACAAACAACAGCTCATATATGTGTAGCAATGGCAGTTAGTGAGTGTGAACAGGTTGCTAAATAGAAGATATGCATATTAAGTTCCTGCCCAAACTGCATACCTGATTGACTAGTCTCTCTTGGTGAGATGTAGTGCGATACGGGTCAGTGCCTCTGGGGACAAGTGGGATATTACTATATTTTAGAAATACCGAATACTTATTAAAAGCATGGGAAAATTTTTCTTATATGTGGCTTGGAAAGTACTAGAAGAATACCAGTTTGGCATTTGTGAACTTAAATTTCTCAAAAATACTAATTTTGCGAGAAATGAGCATATGGCCTGTCCGTGACAGTGATGTGACCCGCACGTCCTCCGTGATGGCCAAACGTCAAACCCATACTTTGTGGTGGGAAATTAATATACATACTGCGTATTAACAGGATAGTAACTGATGTACATCTTGATAAGACACTGAATGTTAAACTGCGATGCAACAATCTGGATAATGCAAAATGGTCAGCAGTGTAGAATATATATTTGGATCAAAATGTCTATTTACTCATCATCGTAAAAACATACCCATATTTACCCCCTTCCTGCCCACCCACCCACAGCCCCTGATAGTACCAATATGATAATTAAGGTAAGAAAATGACTGATCCCTAAAGCAAATTGGTTGGTTGACAGTAAGTAGTTCAGTAATGATGTGTGTCTTTTCGTTCCTGCAGGACAAGGCACATGAACTGGCAGAGGTAAAAGAGGAGTCCACACTCCCCCAAATTACAGTGGCAGAAGAACCTCCGAAGAAGAAGGAGATCGACAACACAGGTATTGAGTGTTGGCATAGTAAGGCTCTTCAAAGCCTGATTGTTATTTATGCATCCCCCGGAGATGGTGTTTCTTCCTTCCTTCATTCCTTCCACCCCTCCCTCCAGCTCTCCCTCTGTCCATCCTTCTGGAAAAGTCCTTTAATTGTATTTTTTATGGGCCAACGGGTGAACCAAGTTCCAATATGTTGCAAAAATATGAAGTTATTGCCCCAACTTTTTGCATCAATGAACTTGAATCACAATTTGATTCAATATTCTCTCATTTTCCATTGAAGTGGAGAGTAAATAACATATTTGAAAAGTGTAACTGCATGTGACAAAGTATCTTTTTTTTAAATTAAACCCATGTGGGCTTGGCAGGTCTCATCAAATTTGGTCTTATCAGTCATGTACAGCTTGCATTCATGTACAGATACAATGTATCAGTTGGTTAGGCAGCAGAGTTACCACCTTCCTAGAAAAGATTGGAAGGAAACTAGTGCATTCCTGTGTAAACTGTGCATAGTGAAAGGAATACGTTTAGATTTAACCAGTGGCAAAATTGACTTTAAGTGCAATCCATACATGGCTGTGTGTGTGTTTTAGGCTTGCTTCCTAACCATTTAAAACTTGTTTTCTCAGATTCAAAGAAATTGGTTGCTTGCAAATTACGTAAATATCCATTAGATATTTAAGCTCAGCATCCACAAGAAACCAGAATTTGAACCAAAAATTTCTAAATTTTCTGGGGAAGTACACCTCATTGAGATTCAAGTTGCCCTATCAGATAAGATATATAAGCTTTATTTATTCATGTCACAAAATCAAGGACAGATCCAGACTTCAAAAATTTGTAGCCAAAATTAGAAATAGAGGCAAAATTTACAAAAAAAATGGTCTTGGCCCTTTAATAAGTCAATCTGAAATATTTTAAGTCATTTTCACATTTCTTTAGCCAGATTCAAGAAATGCTAGCATTTGGCTAATGATCAGATTGGTCTCTGAAAATTCATGAATTCAAAGGTAATAAAAGGCAATTTAGGAAGTATAAATTTTATTTTTTATTAAAAAAAAATGTATAAAGTAATTTATTCGGACATGCACATTAATTGTACTGTATAAACATTTTAGATTTATGTATATTTGTATAAGTAAAACCCAACTTTATGCTTAAAAATGATATAGCAACAAGTGGGGAAACTGCAACTAGAGGAGTCCTTGAACTATGAAAGTAAGATCTTGAAAAGTCCTGGAAAAGTCTTTGAATTTGATATTTGCCAACCTTTATGAACCCTTATCATTGTAAATTCTAACACTGTTATGACATAGAAAACTAGGACTCAGATATGAAAATTTGTCTGATGGAATGGCATATTTTCATGAAACTTGCGTAGACTCGTTTCTTTGTTTAAAAAAAAAAAGTTTATTGTCTGTTTGACATTTGGAGAGTGAAATCCAAAGACCAGAAATCTTAGCATACCAGTTTGATTAGTGAAGGCAGTACTGGGCAAGACTGCTCGCCTGCCACCTGTCATATCTGCTTGGGCAGGACATGTCAGGTGAGCGTTGTTGACCAGTGCTGCCCTCTTGTGATTCACAATGAAGGAAGAAACTTAGCACTTAAAACATGTTGTTAAAAAAACATAGTTGACAAGACAGTTAAAATAATCCAAATAAAAATGTGCAGGCAAAAGGGTTTAATTTCTTTGAGCATATAAGATCAACTGCCAAGACAGCAAAACTGTTCACTGAATAAGGTCAGGTAACACTGTTACATTACAAAGGTGTATGAAAGAGAAAAAAAGGGACACTGAGATAATGTTTGCCATCACTTCATGCCAGGTTCATAGTGTGCCAGTTGATTACATTTGGGACTTATGAAAAATTAGGCCCATGAGCAATCTTATTTTTTGATGGAGGAAGATCAGCTCATGAATAGATTTAATACATGCAAAAAAAAAGCACAGTAACTTATCCTGCTTTTTTACAATAGTGTGGTGGTCATCAGTGATAAAATGCAGAAAATTAATGTACAAATAATGTATTGTCAGGTGATTGTCTGTAGGTTTTGCTGTCAGGAATGCAAATAGAAAGGCATTAAAATTGGATTTATTTTTTCACCATTTGTTTACAGAAGCAAAGAAACCACCAGTGGAAGCATTGTTTGTAGAGAAACCTGAAGAGAAAGAGGTCAAAGCAAGTCCAAAGCCAGCTGTCAGTCCAAAGCCAGCAAAAAGGGTTATTGAGGAGGCCAGTAAAGCCGTATCGCCAACAGAGGGCGTTGTTATGCGGAAAAAGGCTAGCCCCACTAGCCCTACTAGCCCTACAAGTCCTACAGAGCCAGCAGCAGATGACTCAGCCATCAAAAAGAGAGAGAACTTCACAAAGCAGGATCCAAGCAAACGTCAGACAATAGCTGGTGGGGTGTCAGCTGCCATCTCTATGTTTGGAGAGAGGAAAGTGAGTAAAAGATCATCAGGTTATGAAGTTACTGATTGGGATAATCTTGAAAGGCCAAAGAGTACTTCTCCACCTCCAGCAGAGGAGAGTGGGAACTCTGAATTTGCTCAAATGTTTAACAAGATGAAAAAACAGGTGTCCCAAAAGCGTATGCAGTTTGAAAAGGCTGATGAACCAAAAGGAAATACAGAGGTAAGGAAGTCAAATGTCAGTAACAAACAAAGTCCCCAGGAAAAAACAGAGAGCAAACCTGTGGTGAAGAGTCCTACTCAAGCCCCACCCACTGCCACAACAGAGGAGAAAGTAAAGACTGAGGAGACGGCTAAGAAAGACAGCTTACCTAGGGACAAAGTTAAGCCTGTCGTTGTTGAAGAGAAACCCAAGACATTGCCACTGAAGGATGATAAAGACAAAGGTGAAACAAAAAAGCCTGAAAATACGAAGGAATCAAAATCCGAGGTTTCGCCTCAGGATCCAAGTCCAAGTGAAAGTTTGTACAAGAGGCAGTCGCCCATGATGAAGGATCGTGGCAGAAGTAAAACACTGCCAGAACAGCCAGTGTCCAAACCAGTAGAGGAGAATGCTCCCAGCTCAAAGACTACATCACCACCAACAAAAAGAACGGCCACTGACGACGAGGCTGCTAAAGAGAGCACATCCACAGCGTCCAGTAACAATGGCGCCACTGTCTTGCCAAACCGGAAGCCTGTTGTCAAGTCAAACAGTATGGTGCGTGCGATACCCAAGAAAATCCTCATGGATGACAATGAAGGTGGAAATGTACCGCCATGGGTGGCATTGGCGAAAAAGCGACAGAAAGAGCAGGAGGAGAGGGAAAGTAATGAAAAAGACAAAAAGGACAATTCGAATGAGTCTGTGAAGAAGAGCAGCAGTGAGACAGAGAAAAAATCAAACAGTGAAAAAACCTCAGAAAGTGCTGTCAAGAAGGCAAGCACAGGAAGCCAACCGAAGATGGTTGTAATAGAAAGCAAGGAAAGCACTGCCACAAAGGACACTAAAACTACCACAGCTGGTAGTCGGGAGGGTAACGTAAGCACAACAACTGGTGCTTCCAGTACTTCCAACACCTCAAGCAAGGCTGCAGCCAGCCCTGCAAGCAAATCCCCAGCCAGCACCACACCATCAGTTGCCAAGACTCCAAGTGGTGCAAGCAAGCCCACAACAAGCAGTGCTAGCAAAACAAACAGTAGCGTAAATAGAAACCCCAGCAGCACGGGGAAGACCACTCCAACAAGCGAAGCAAGCAAGACTCCAAGTAGCACAACAAGCAGTGCCAGCCAAAGTACAGGCAGTGAGGCTGGTAGTGCACCCAGTGGTAGTGTTAAACAAGTGAACATTGTTATAGAAGATAAAGATGGGAAGAAAGAGGTAGGTGAACCCCTCTACCAACAGGTGGCAGTACGAGGTCAACGTGCTTCATCCAAATGCATCTCAGTGGGGCATTAACTCTCTCTTTGCCAATCTTGACAAAAGTCGACATACTCAGAATTGACATAACGATGCTACATTCATATTCTTTGTAAACTGACCTTTCATTTAACTCATTCCATACTATGGTGACAGGCCTTGGTCAGTGGTTCTGGCACTGCCTGGCATGTCATGCTGCAGCTGCCCTTGCGGCAGCTGCAGCATGACTTGCCAGGCAGTGCCAGAACCACTGACGTAAGACGATAGGCAAGTTGGTACTTGAATGACAGCTCTTTTCATGAAGAATTTAAATATGCAATTGTCATCTTAAATCTAGGTAAATATACGGAAATATCAGGGACTGGTATGGAATGAGTTAAGATACCTGCACGCCAGAATGTGGAGAGACCATAAGAATGGTCCAGATCAATATCTTACCTGGGCATGCTTTGGACACAATGCACCCAAAGTGTGTCCAGGAAGGATATTGACTGAGGCAAGACTTGGCACTGAAAGAGTTAATCCCTACTAAGGAAAGCTGTTCCAGAAAAATGCCTCCCCCTGCCTGCTTTATTCCATGAGAGTCCATCCCATCTGTGGAGATTGCCTGTTCATGTTATACCTCCTGTGAAAAAAGTCCCATTTTTAAAGAACTACAGTTTGGTGATCCCTTGAGTCAGTCATTCACCTGGCATGTCTTACTGCATTCAGTCCATTTCTTTCCCACAGCCACCAAATCATAAAATTTTCTCACCTCCTTCTCACTGGAGAGTTCATCACGGTTACAAATGCATGCCAATAATACCTAAGTCCTAAGTGAATTTTAGGTGAAATACAACTTCATAAACATTAAATTTGATTTTTTTTTTAAAGTACACTTAGCAACATTATTATCTCAAGCACTTTTAATTAAAGCACTCAGCAATTTTTTGGCAAGTGAAATGAGGGGTAGTGTTTCTGCACTTTCAAATTAACTCTTTACCCCACAAACCAGCCCTAACTGGCTTGTGCTCAAATGTTGTCTGCATCCATGTTTATGACCAATCCCAGCAGCAATGAAAAACAGTTTGAATGAGAATCATAGATGAGACTTAAGAAGATTACATGCCCCAGGTCAACAGTTTTCCTTGGTGTAAGTTGGGAGCTTGCCACCAATACCACACCAGGAAAGCTTTTGAATCGATCTTAATTCAAGGGGGAAAGGGTTAATGTGTAATGAACATCAACTACATTTGTTGTTACATATTAAAAAAAAAAATTTAGTCTACTGTACTGCCCAAGGGTAACATAGATGTATATGACATTTGACTGTAATCTATCCTTATTAAACCAAAATGACCATGCCAGAAAATTGTGACAAATTTGTTAATAAATGTACATATAATGCTTCAATCTGAGATTTAAGTTTTGAGAATTTTCAGAGGTGCTCAAACACAGTCTTCGCAATACAAACAGATTGCTGGCCAGGGACAATGGGGACCTCCACCTAGCAAATTTTTAACACTCAAGGCACTGAAGAATGTGGTTAATTGTACATTTGTTGTAAAGTTCCCCAGTGCTGTCCAGCTGAAAATATCTGTAGTAAAGGTTTCTTTCCTTGTATCATTTTTGCCACTTCTTCACAAAAGAAACACTTATTTATGAGAAAAACTGTAGCAATTTTAAAGAGCTTTGTAGCAAAATTTTCCTGGAAAGTGAACTAAGTAGTACTATACACCAGGTTATCTTTACTGATGTTCTGGCCCAGTTGATAGATTAGTTTTGCCTGTAATTGCTCAGTTACAGATAATATACCTTCACCACCTCAGGTAGGCTTGAAGCCTCCAGATGTTCAGTTCTCCTGCATGAATTCACAATTATGGGACAATTATATACAGTGATGCTGTGCCTGTGAAGTTTTGTCACACTATATGTGTGGAGTAGAACGTCCATGGGAACCATTACCTTAGTAATTGGTGCAGAATTGCAATAAATTTCAGTGCTGTCCAGCTGAAAATCTCTGTAGCAAAATTTTCTTTACTTGTAGCATTTTTTACACTTCTTCACATAAGAAACACTTATTTTTGAGAAAATTTGTAGCAATTTTGAAGAGCACTGTAGCAAAATTTTGCTACAATGCTCCAGTTGGACAGCTCTATACATTTTGACACCATGAAGTTTCTTCATTGTGATGCTGCCCTATTAGCATAGAATGTGGAGCTTAGCTGCTCATGCTATTGAATGTTGTAGAATGAAAAACCAGAGACCAGAGTTCTGACATAAATTTTCAAGTGTGAGCAAATTTTACTTTCTCATAACAGTGTCTGACTCACAAGTATAAGTTCACTTTTTCAATGACATTCTATTTTTCTCCCCAGTTTTGTTCAGTGAAGCAATGATTCAAATTATTCCACAATGTAAAGCTTCCTTCAGAGTGGTCGTGAATGTTGTAAGCATACAAGTAAGCAGGCTCACCCAAGCAGCTTAGTTTCTCTAGGCAGTGGAGGTGAGAAAGCAAATATGCATAGGGGCTCCACATGGGGGGATAATTCTGAATTGTGTGCACTTCAAAAAATTACATGCATTTTTTTTCATGAGAAACAATTATACATACATACATACATACATACATACATACATACATACATACATACGTAAGCACTTTTACCAGGTATATCTGCCTGACTCCAATGCACACATTTTGTCTGGAACAGCTTGGTGCCTGTACAGCCAAGGCACGTTGACCTTTGTTGTATTTAGTTTTGCTGCATAGTTTTGTTTGGTCTAGATTTTGTTGCTTTGGTTACCTCTATTTGTACATTATTAATCCAAATTAATAGTTGTGGTAGTAGTTTTACCTGTTTGGTGCTGGGAATCCGTACCTCTTGGAAGCAAAGGGTTGCATTGTACACAAGCTCATCCATTAACAAAGGATCTAATTGTACATTAGTTCATACACTTAACCCACCACTTACCATGGCTCCTTCTGCACGTTTTTCTTTTGCAGTGTATTTAAGTGGATTTGTCAAGGTTTGGGTATGGACATTTGGTTATTAACTGAAACACTGTGCATGCATTTTAATGTATCCTCAAACTATACTTGTTTCTTGAACCCTTTCTGACTGAAATCGCCCAAGAGTTCCTGGGCGTAAATTCTCATCTGCCTTAACCATTTTACTTAAATTTCTCGTTATTAGAAAACATTATTGCAGAAATTTGTATGTAAGGTCATTAATGATGGCATACCCAAGGTCAATAGCTTTCCTCGGTATGGGTTGGGCTCAATGTGCCAGATCCGCACCAAGGAAAGCTGTTGACTCGGTCGTTCTATGACCAGAAATGGGTTAATCTTAATTTTATGTCGGATATTTTCTGCAGTGTGCAATGTTTGTTCTGCTACTTCAAATTTAAATGATTTATTACGTACTCACTGATTGAATACTATATAATTGGACTGCATGATAAAAATTTGCTCTACGTTACAAGATCTAAATATATTGACATGCGTCAACAGTGAATAATGAAGCAAGGGATTGAATATTATGATTATATTAAGATATTGACAACTTCCAGCATTTTGTCATATAGCTACATTGAATTTTAAGTTCAGTTGAAAAAGAAAGCTTATGGTTTTGTGTTAATATGTAGACAGTGTCACATGAAACAGTGTGATAAATTAATTGAAGTTGAGGGAATAAGAAATATTATTGTACTTTTAAGTTATCTGAATAGTACAGTTAATTATATTTCCTGGGGAAAAAAGGAAGGAAAGAAAAAGCACACACACCAGGAGCATCCACATACATTGCCATGTTGTTTTGTTTGCAGGAATCCAAACCTCCTGAGAAGTGTAACAACTTGGCCTCTGCCAGACAATCTAAGGTACTAGACATGGTGAAGAACTTCCAGAAACTTCAGGTCAGCTAGGCATGCAGACACGGGACAATGATAAACTGTTGAATAAATGCAGGTTCTGAGCTACCTACTAGTGCTGCCACCTATGACATAGATCTGACACTAAATTTTTGGAGCACTGGAACAAAATTGACATCTGTGTGTGACCAATGTGACATTATATTATGTGGCATAGACCATGCTGTGGACTGCACATTACATACATGTATGGATGTACTTTTGTCACAAGTGATGTCAGACTGGCGCGCACTGACAATGCAGGATACCGTTACGATGAGGGACTGTATTGTGCAATAGAACATGAACCTATGAAGCTAAATGAATGAACCTCTTCAAATTTACAGAGAAAAACAAAAGGAGCGCCCTGATTGTGGATGCCCGGAGGTGACAGAGGAAGTGAAGTCCCATATACAGTGCCAAATCATTTCATTCCATGCTCCCCCCCCCCCCCCCCCAAATTGGAATTGCTATGCAGGGAGGAATGTTTTACTGCAACAGAACTCATGCTTTGGCCTCAGATTATTGCTATATGTGTTTTGAGTATGGATGGGTACTATGTGGTGTCACAGACATGCAACAAAATTGCCAGTGAAGTAGTTGAAACTGTACTTCAGGACGAATGTGGCTTCCAAGTTGTGTCACAGGTTTCTACTGACACTACAGTACATTCCAGGAATGATAGAGGGCAGCACTAGCAAAGCTTTAGAAATGGGATATTCGCATACATGTGTATATATATTGGGAAAATTGATTCATCGTGGTTTATACCAGTGTGTAAGGGGTGATCAGCCAACAAAATAGACAAAGTCCCTATGGATGTTTTGATATGTTAGGTCTTCGGAAATATATTCATCTGTTAAAAGTTTATCACCGTTAACTGGGAACCATTGAGGAAACCCAGAGGATGAACTGAAGATGGGTGTGACTGTTAAATGGTGCTATACAGTCAAACATCATCACATTCCAAGTTCTGGACTAAGCCTTTGCATGCATTAGAACAAGTGAATCTCCAGTTCCACAAGAGTTGGATGACTGACGTAGATATTGCTAGTTCAAAATTAATAGACATAATTGTTAAGACAGGATACTCTGCTGGTTATTGGGCCAGACTGTGACAGTTTATTTGTTTACTGGTAAAAGTTCTGTACTTTTGATTGAATTTGACTTTACTGGTTAAAGTCATTGTTTATTTGACTGATTTATGGACAGTTGTATTTGTTATTAATCTCAAGAAGAGAGATTACACTTTGGAAGTTGCACCTCAGAACTTTCCTTTCAGGACAATTGTGATCAGGTGCTGGTGAATTCACTATTTTTTCCAGTAATTACAGTGTTATAGATTATAACACAGTTTTTGTACATTTTTGAAAGAAGATGCACCCTGTATGTATGAATAATTCAACACAATCCATTGTGCATGCTATATACAATAATATACTGTCATCAACCACACAGTAGTGCTACCTGATGGCATCCACAGGAACTAGGGTTGTAGCAATGACCCATGACTGCTATGTGTCTAGGTTGTTATATACAGGTAGATGATAGCCCTAGGATTTTACCCAAGATGTCTTCCCAAGGTCATCCTATGGCCATTTTAAGGTCATGCAATGTATATAGCAAAAAAGAAGACTTTGTACCAGTGACAAATGGGTGTACCAGGAGTTGTTCATGTGTGGTGGAAGAGAGTCTGCTCAATATGTCTGGTCCTCACAGATGGACCATGAACTTTTTTTTTCATGGGATAGGGGGACTAAAAGGGTTGGCCATTCCCCTAGAGTGCTTTACTCATGGCATAGTATGGTTGTACTTGCATGTTCTCATGCACTAACCTTGCACACACAAGACTTGGACCAGGTTGTATGTATAACTTGAAATCATTAGGCAACAGGGCTTGTGTAACTGAACTGTAAATATTTCCAATACAACTGTAAATATTGTATAAATACAAAACATTCAAGTGGCAGGGTGACAACCCTGACCACCCTATATTTTCACTTGTGTGCACATTCCTCGAGACATTTTGAGAGGGGGGCTTAATCATACAGTGGCGGAGAAAACAAAAGGCTGTAAACAATACACAGAGACTGGCAGAAAGTTGGTTATTGATACCTGGGTGTCTCACACTTTCAGTTTTGTCTGATTACTGCATGACCAATCTTTAAGTTTGTGCTGACTTGTGAGGGTATCATCTATAGGTCAGAGTGACCTTGGTAGGTTTTCACAAGCACTGCACATTTTTGAACAGTTACTGTACAAAATTGAGCTATATATGTAGCCATTGCTGTATATTGAATGTCCCATTGGTCCATGCGTATGCTATATACTTAATTATTACTATATATGGCTGTAAATTTTTGTTGCTATAGTCCACAGACAATGTTCATATATGGTGCAATTTAACACTCTTGTCTTTTGTTCATGTATGTGTTTAGGGCTTGCGATATTTTGGTGTAATGGCCAAGTGTTTCAAGGCAGAATTTTGAGGTTCTCTTGCATATAGTACTGTAACAGTTATAAAAAGTAACAGTAAAATAAAGGTAAAGTGTAGTTAAAAAAAAAAAAAAAAAAAAAAAAACACCTCAAATCTGGTATTGGTAAAAACTATTGCTAGTATCCCTTAACCATTGCCAGGCTGTTGAATAACAAAGCAAGATATCAATATGTGGCAGTGACAATGTTGAAGACAAAATTTTGGTACATTCAGATTTAAAATGAGCAGCTGCAATTAAAAGTTTCTGCAGCGTGTACCTGGTACTTCCTCAAAATCTTTTGTGTATGTCAACATGAAGGATTGCACTGCCTCTTGACAGGAGCTGCCCTCTTTAAATATTTTTAACAAAAGCTAAATTCAGGGTCTGGTGTAGTCCCAAACTGTGTACCTCAAATCAAACCAGCTGGCAGGAGTGTATCAGACATGTGCACGTCAAATGCTTTTGATCTGAAAGAATCATCTCAGTAATTCTGCCTTAAACCACTACAAAGCAGTACATCCTCGAGTTAAATCCTGATAGTTGCCCAGTTCATTGTAAATGTGCTTTTATGTATTTTACATAGCAAAGTAGATTATGATTACAGTCCTTTTTACTTTTTTTTTAAGAAACTTCGTGATCATTAAGCTTGCAAATTAGTTAATATTGTAACAGCATTGGAGAACTAGCTTGAAAGTATCTTGCGTTGTTGAAACCTGAATGAAGTTCTAAGAGCCAATGTAATTGCCTGCATTGCCAGACCTTCAAGTGCCTGCAGTTTCTTTGGAAGGTAGAGATGGCTGCTACATCTATTTCAGCCTCCCAGTGAGTCCTTTGAGCAGGCAACTGATGTAATAGAATTCTTGTAAAACCAGTATATGTGGTAATGACCTTGTCAGGTGCATTGGCTGTTGATCGGTTGTGCCCAAGACTTTCTGGCATCAAAATATCACCCACTTACACTTTCAAACCACCAAATAAAATCTCAGTTTTTTCCTCCTCCTTTATGTAAGGGTGAATAGAAGATGGCACGAAGGAGCAAAAGTCTGGTGATGAAAGAATCTTTTTTTCTCCCTCAATTTTCACAATTGTAAAGTCGCAGGAATGGATCTTTAGGTGTGGGAGGGTGACCATGAAAACAATACACAGTTCTTTTTCCACGTCTCCTGCTAATATTGGCTGATATTGCTGCCTTAAAAAAACTTGTCATGCCACAAATTCTGGTTATATATTGAATGGTTACCTAGTTACACAATTTTGTAATATGATGACTTGTCAAGGATACAACAGTAAATAAGAATTTCAGCTCTCCCTGAGTAAATGCAGGCTTCATATGTATCTGTTGGCATAGCAAAAAATATTTTCTATCAACTGTCAGGAACAGAATAGATATGAGAGTGTGTGTGTGTAAACAGGCAGATTACAAAAACATTGCTTCAGATGAAATCAGTTTTAAAATTGGGCCACTTTGTGACAATACACTTACCAAACACGAGCACAGATTTTATTTCATGTGTCTCATTTTGTAATGTATATGTTTTGTAGCTTTATGCCGAGATTCACGCCTCTTTACGTGCAAAGAAAGATTCCATACGCTCAGCGCACACATCAACATTTTTATTTGGAACATGACTTATTCTTATTTTGATAACAGTGTCATCACATGGAAATATGAACAATTGGATCTATTTCACAGAAATATATATTTCCAACTATTTCTTTCAAATTTAAAGTCTTATCACATAAACGGGCCTAATTGTGAAACGTTGAAAAAAGTATATGTAAGTGATTAATTTCTTTTCTTTTTTTTTATTTTGTGTTCCACAGATTTAAATTAAGTACATGTCTTATTTGTTATGAAAAAGAATTCAACAAATTTTTGTGGTAGGGGAATTTAATGTCCTAGTTTCTGGCATATTTCCTTTGGTTTTTTTTTCGTGAAAACATGGAACTTTGCCACAAGAATTCCATTTCAGAAGAGGCTTGAGTATTCTCATGGAAGAAATATTTGTACACAAAGTAAATTTATGGAAAAATGTATTGCAAAGTGGAATACAGAATTTATAGTAGAATACTTAAGAAGACTGGGACACTGATTGGCAAGTTCAAAAAAAAAAAATCATTTACTTGTCTGTATGTATTGTTCACTAAGATGGTTTGAATACCATCAGTTTTTGTGTTTGACTCAAATTTGGAAACGGTATATGCACACTAAGTTGCCGATGAAATAGCCTCATTATTATTACTTAATTCTTTGTATCTCAAACTTCAAAGAACAACTGGTGGTAAAATACCATCTGTTTCTATCTCTTTTTACTAATTTGCACACTGACTATTGACTATTGTAGATGAATCCTATTGGAAAAGCATGCACCAGGTCAACAGCTTTATTTGATATGGTTGGGTGCTGAGCACCTAATGTGCTTCAAAGAAAGTTGTTTGTAAATTGAGTGAAGCCAAGGTGGCCAGGGCTGAACAACATTTTGTGACAAATTGAGCATTTGCATTGCACTCCCAGTACATGCTTTGGAATAACCTAAAAAATACATTTTATCACACACCTAATATTTTGTTACAAAAAGAAACATTCACATTGCATGCAGATCTGACAGCAATGAGTAACATCTCACAATGAAACATTTTGTTACAAAATGAGTCATTTGCATTCCATGTATGTAACACAGTATTACATTATCTCTGATTATGATTTTTTTCCTTGTCATATAAATGAATTACACATTTGCATTACATTTATATTTCACAGTGATCAATTCATATATCCAAATTGTCACATCACATGTGACACAAAAGTTATAAAGCGCTTTGCTCATTGTTCTGTGCACTCAAGACAACAGAATGATGAGTCCATCGGAATGTCAGTTTTCAACAATATCCAAATACGTTTTGATGAAATATACAAGTGCCTTCTTTTGTTAACTTGATATAGAACAGTTGGGTTTCTGAACAAGGGTCATTTTCAAAACTGGTAAAATCAGTTCCATTTTAATTCAGCAATTGACATTTTCTTGAGAGCTGGAAGGTTAGTAGACCAGGCAAGAGGTTGTTACAAGTTCAGGCAACACAGTTACAGTTTTGTTTGAGTGTAGGTCTGGTAAGACTGGACACTAGGTTGTGCCCCATTGTGGGGTAATTAATATCTCATGATGATGATATGCCACTACAAACAGGAAATACTCTGTATTTTATGAATAAATGATGTAACTCATAAGATTGTGGTTTCTTCCTTGTTTTTAAATGTGAAGATCAATAGCCAAGGTACTTGTCGTCAACTTATTTTGCATATTCCATCACACATGATCATCAAACAGTCCTATCCACGTGCTGTCCAAAGTACTGTCCATTTTTTAGCTCTGCTGACCAAAGGTCACAGACCTTATGCGACCACTCATGTCTGTCCGTCTGTAAAGTTTTGCTTGTTAGTGTGATACTGTCCACAGTCTGCAAGGTAGCCCAGTATAACTTTCAGGACTTTTAGGGTGTATGAAAATCTAGGTCCCTTTCGATATTGATGGTGCCACCAATATTATGTAATATAGGGGTCAAAATGTGAAATCTTGTGAGCACTCTAGCATCTTCAATTTTTGGAGGATCTTCAAATTTGGTGGGATAGTGGGGGAGGTCAAAGTAAATTGCTAATGATACTAGTGGCGCCACCTATAATTTGACGGAAATTATGAGCCAAAATGTGTTTGAAGATGTAAAATTCCATATTTGGAAAAGTTATTGCATTAGACTTGCCAAATTTATAGGATATATAGACCATGGCCAAAGCTGGAATGTTATGTAATATCACTGACGACCTATTTTTGTGAGGTCACCATGCCTGTAAAGTTGAGATGAGTTTGTTATGGTAGGGTGTTGCTTGGACATCAGTGGCAATGTCCGCACAGCACCAGGCCCATGGGCCTCTTGTATTACATAATCTGGATGACATTGATGTTCTGTCCCAAGGTCACTGAGGACAAATTTAAGGACTCGCTCATTGTTGTCTTGGCACATGCAACAATATCCATCACAGGAATTGCACAACTAAGCTACAATTACATGTGGAGCAAAGTGCTATCTGGTGGACATATTATACACTAAATTTACATAAGCTTTATATGTTCAGAAGCCACTTGAGGACTCGCAACTTTGAATTGAAGAGGTGCAATATAGCCGCAGTGCCAGCAGAGCATTAGATGCCTCTCGTTTAAATATTAAATATTACAAAGTGGGGCTTCCTACGGCAAAAAGTAAGGTCCCTCCCACTACTGGAGAGTGTATTTTTCATGGTCTGTACGCTGCACCTAAAATGCAGCCCAGTAATATGACCTGGTCCTGGGATGGAGTGATCATCTGGGCAATTTTGAAAGTGGTTATGCATATGTATAGCACAAACATATTGACTTATTTGGAATTAAAATGTCAATACTAACTTTGCTGATATTCAAAAATTAAATCGTGTATCAGCTTAATTAGCAGCATAACATTGTTAATCAAATGGGTGCATGGCACGACCATAAAGTTGCAGTGGCACCTCTTTCGATATTTCTTTTTTCCACACACCATGTGAATCCTCATGAAAAAACTGCACAAAGATATTAACACTCTACATGAACAGTGCATCCACACTTCCCTAGGCCCAACACAGGGCAAGGGCCACCTAACCACAGGGTGCCCCTTCCGGTCAACCCAACATAAATATTTCACATCAAGCCAGGTTGAAATTCAAGGGAGATCCCCAGCCCGGTAATTCCCATTGGGGACCCAATGCAGCCGATGGGAACCAAATTCGTATTATGAAGCACATACTACTGTATTACATCATAGTGCTGCTGAAACAAAAACACAAACCCATGTGTAACATAACCAGAACAGCACGCTCCCTAGGTATCAACAATTTTTTAACTGTTCCTGATGACATACAGTATCGAAAATGATTGAACCTGGGATAATCGCCATTCAATGGCTACTTGCCTAGTCTTTGCACATTTAAATTTTGTGTGTGGATCAAAATTAGCATAGATTTTAAAATCCTACAGTTTTTAGTCACTGTTCATTGAACGTGCATTTAGCAAAACTAAATATTTGAATTTAAATTGCACTGGTACGTCTATCTAGAATAGTTCTGAAGAGACCGTGATACCTGCTGTGGAAGACCACTCCTGCCAGCAAACATTGTAGCCAGAAATACAGTAAAGGGTCTTCAAAGGGTGGTCTGAAAGAGACATTGTCTTATACTAGCATACTTGCAATACTATAAATTTATTTATTTTTGTGTGTATAAATTTTCACGGTTTTTGTATTTTTAACATTTAACTGTAGTTTTGATTTCACTGTTTTGGACATAATTCCCATTCAAACAAACACAAACATTGAGTGGAAAGATAGGAAGAAAGAATATTATTTGTCTTTGTTCACAGACAGACATAGTTCATGTTAAAAAAAAACTTTCAAACAAATGTCAATGATCTTGCAGCACAATGCTGACCACAAAGGAACCTTGAAATGTATTGATAGATGTGCCATCCCTGATCAGGCCATGACATTAACAGGCCCCTGTGTTACATGTACATGTACATAGTTTAGTTCGATCCAAGTACTGCAGAGGGCAGCACCTATTTTATCTTTGCATGGCATGCCTGCCTCGTCATCCGTGACTGCAACAAGCTGAAATGTGCAACTTCCATCATGTGCTGCCATCTATCATAAAATTAGCAAATTAAATTTCTGTAAAGACCTACAGCAGCCATCATGTGCTGCCATCTACTGTCAGCAAATGATAGTATGGTCATTAATTTCAAATAAAATTTTGACTAGCAGATGGGCACTTCTGGCACACAATCAAACTATGTATCACAGTAAATATGAAATATGCATAAATATATATACAGATGGAAAAAAAATACACAAACACAGAACATTAAAGGTATTGACAAAACCCCAATAAAACTTCAGCTATCCCTACAAAAGTACAGCAGTATTGAAGACATATAAACACTGCTTCTATGACTCAGTTGTGTTTTCTAGGAGAATATAGTCTACTTTGTTTTTGTCCATGGATGAGTGTTCCTTATGAGGGTAAAACGTCTGATGTTTAAGGTTGGTGAATTTTGAATATTTAGGTAGAAGTTGTTGAATTATATCAAAGTTAAACTTGTGTTTTCAGATGCACCAAAAGACTCCTAAATGTTGAGAGATTTGTCTGAAAATTCTGTCAGTTTGATGATTTAAAGACAGCTTTTGATAATCAAAGGCTTAAACAGGAACAGCATCAATCATTTGGCCTTATGTACCATCATGACTGTCACATAGAGATATTCTTATGTTAGTTTCTGTTGTCCTTTGGCTGATGCCAATTAAGGATTGTAGGGGAAGGTTGCCGGGATTGGACCCCCTAACTTCATCAGCCTGCTACAGGAAAACAAAGAAACTTTTTCGCGTGTTGAAGTATGAAATGAATCGGCATCCATAAGCAGATTACTATGGTACTACCAAAGACCAGTTTATGTAAAGAATAATTTAATTACGACAAAAAATAAGATTTGATGAAAGTGTCCCAATCGAGGATACCTCGTTTTCGATTGGACCACATGGTTTCCACAAATGGACCGCCGACCCATCAATGTAAAAATGGATTGAATTCTTATATTCTGAGCTTAATATTGTGAGATAATATTTAAACTTCAATTATGATTATTTAAATTTGGCCCATATGTCCACTTTTACGCCAAAAATAACATGTACCCTGAATTGGACCACCATCTCCTCGATTGGACCACCAAGGCAAAGACGGTTCAATCAAGGAAGTTTTTTGGTTCCAATCGAGGCAACTGGACACTACTTTGAATAAATTAATATTGACCTTGACCCCGAATGTTTTTCTGAAACTATGTTTAGGCATTCTGAAGTGAACCTTTATTCCTAAGATACAACTAACATTCTGTTTCAAAACGAGTTGTTAACTTGATTTTACATCTAATAATGTGCCACCTTTAAGTTAGATCAGACTTGACAGTTTCATTAATCTGCATAAATTTACAGCAAAATGAGGAGACTGGTACCCACACTTTTCATGGCGTTCTGAAAAGTTTCAAAGGCAGTAGTTACAATAGCCAATCAGACTTCTCGACACAAAGGGGTTTCAGGAGAGAAGTGGTCCAATCGAGGCAGTGGTCCAATCCCAGCAACCTTCCCCTACTTCTCTCTCTCTCTCTCTCTCTCTCTCTCTCTCTCTCTCTCTCTCTCTCTCTCTCTCTCTCTCTCTCTCTCTCTCTCTCTCTCTCTCTCTCTCTCTCTCTCTCTCTCTCTCTCTCTCTCTCTCTCTCTCTCTCTCTCTCTCTCTCTCTCTCTCTCTCTCTCTCTGAGAGTCCAGATTCGTTGTTTGTGAAGCCAAAAATTGGACCATGGTAATTTCATTCAAAAGGACTCTGAAGTCTTCCAAATGTTATCAGGTAAAACATAAAGCTTAATCATTTTCATATAAA
>OZ026619.1:33677121-33802121 GCA_964020975.1 Hermodice carunculata | reverse complement strand
ATGACTTTGGCTTGATTGAGATACAAAGGTCATGACAATCATTGACATACAGAAAAGAAGGGGAGCTAATATAGATCCCTGGAGAACACCAAAGGAGACTAAACATTGTTCAGACATGTTATCATGAAGGTTGACAACTTGATTGTCTCCTTTTTGTTATCTTCAAACCACTTCAATTCAAGGGTGATTACACCATTATGTCTCAGTTTGATCAGTGTCAAAAGCTTTTTTAGGATCTAAGCACAGCCCATGCAACATGTTCTTGAACATTCCAGAGTGCTGATTGCAGAATGTTGTTTGCTACATGTACTAAAGAGTTCCCATGATGACAGGCAATACATGTACACAAATTGGCCTGTGTTTTGAGGAGCTGCTTGTTTGTCCATATCTAAAAAAGGTAATTCTCTGGCCTCCATTAACTCATTCCATACCAGTCCTTGATTTGTCCGTATATTTACCTAGATTTAAGACGACAATTGCATATTTAAATTCTTCATGAAAAGAGCTTTCATTCAAGTACCAACATGCCTAAAGTCTTAAGTCAGTGGTTCTGGCACTGCCTAGCAAGTCATGCTGCAGCTGCCATTGCATGACTTGCCAGGCAGTGCTAGAACCACTGACCAAGTGCTGTGACCATAGTATGGAATGCGTTAAAGAGGGTTTGAATTAATTTATGATACTTTTGATGTCAATAATAGGACAGTTTAAAATTAGCAATTTGATGTGTATTTGGCTGAATGCACAACCCAATACACGAACTTCCTGCAAGAGGGATTAACGTAGAGATATGCCCTGATTCCCAATTGTTTTTTTAAATAAAATATGTTTAAACCAACATCCTGTGGGCTAGAGGTGTGTATTCCCATGAGATTCTATGTTTAAGTAACATTCAATACTTTGAATAGTTTTGCAGCAAAAGTTATCAAATTTACAGGAGTATTTTAACTACATAAAACCATTTACCAAAAAACAAACAAATGTGTTTCTAGGTAGAGCGGTTTTGAAGTTACATGGGTGCAAATTACAAGTTTAACTAATGTAAATACACATACCTAGCCTTCCTGCCTACAGAGCCCTCTACTGAGAACCCGCATGAACCAGTTGATCTTGACCTTACCTGCTGATTGACCATGAAAGTGCATAGTTTAACATTTGTTTGATTTAGGGAAAATGTTTGCAAAATTGGGTCATGGTTTGTCAGATCTAATCAAGAAAATTGTGAGCTGGGTAACCCTTGGACAAAGTATCATGCAAATGAGGTAGTGAGTTAACACTGAGTAAACCAATTGTCAGTGGGCAACAAATGGGCAAGCACTTTTACCTCATGTTTTCACAAGTATGGTCATTGAAATATTCTTTGACATTTGGCACCATACAATACTGACCAAGTTTCTGGCATTTTTCGTAGACGTTAAACAGTTGTTCTTTGACAAGAAAATGCAAAATCATCTTCCTAAGTTAGCATCTCTGAGTTTCTGTCTGAGATTACTCTCTTTTGTGCATGTAACATCATTTAAAGTATTGCATACCAAGCATTTCAACTGATCATCTCTGATGATCTTGCTCGTGAGGGAAGCATGACAGTTAAGGGGACCAGTAATATTTGTATGTGTTAAATTCCAGAGGTTCTTGGCATAGTGACCCCGGTCTTGAAAGACCACCCCTAGGGATGATCAGATTGTGGTCTCTTTATACAGGTGGTATAATAAAAATGCTTTCATCCATATTTTTTTTCTGATTTCTATAATTCATTTCATATAAGCATAGGACTAGCCTTGGGACTCAATTGTTCTGAAAAAGACCTCACAGTCCCAGTGGCCCACCATTTAGTTCCTGTTGAATGGGGTGGGGGTGGGGGACTTCTGGTCCACATGCACCATGCACCTCTATTCTTCTTTCCTCCTCGTGATTGCTCAGTAGACATCACGTGTGTAGTGGAAGTGGAGAGATTGGGTGGGCTCCCTGGTGGTCCAGAGGTAGGTATACTCACTAATATCGAAATTACTACAAGTTTCTTGATTTTGCTACCTAATGTTATTTCTCGACCACTATTGCCGATACACAAACGGATTAGTAAGAGGGAGCAACACAACACACATACAGACACAACC
The DNA here is from genome assembly GCA_964020975.1 of Hermodice carunculata. Taxonomy (NCBI): domain Eukaryota; kingdom Metazoa; phylum Annelida; class Polychaeta; order Eunicida; family Amphinomidae; genus Hermodice; species Hermodice carunculata. Next base: position 33,800,010 of record OZ026619.1, on the reverse strand, counting down.
GCCAGGACCAGCAGCATGGGGGGGGGGACAATTGTTCTGAGTGAGGAAGTGGCATCTGTTGAGAAAACTCTCAGAGGTTTGTGGACATGAGGCCTCCAACAACAGAATTAATCCTAGCCTAAGGCTGGAAACCCTCCATACCAACCAGCATGGGATATGGGTCTGTAAGGCAATGTCCAGTTGAACGGGTCCCATGGCTCTCAGGCTAGCAGAGCTCAGGGACATCCACCCAATACAAGTCAAAGACTAGACCTAGGCGTACTCTAGGTAGGCCAATCTGAAGACTGCATCCAAGTCTAAAACCTCTGAGGGTGCCAAAAACTGGAACAAGGGGGCTGCCCTGAGCAGACAAGGGAAGTCCAACGGACAAGTATCAGGAACCTATATGCAAAGGCACCTTCTACTCCGGCAAAGGTGTAAATACCCTCCTCCAGCATGATCAAGTCATGCAGGTAGTGCTTGTCAAAAGTTGTAGATTATTGCCAGCAGCAAGCCCAGAGGATAACGACAACAGCAATGCTCCTTAGGGCTTGCCCGGAGGCATTGAAGGCTCACACTTTGTGAGCTCTAGCCCGGACCTGCATCAGGCCACAGGCCTGTCAAAAGCAATCTTGTAGCTTTCAGGATGGTCTGCTAAATCTACAATGAGATCGTATTTTGGCAGACCTGTTCCTTTCAAGACTTATCCAGGGGAAAAAAGAGGGCAGACCTTTGTACCTTGGCACCGTGTATGCGGGAAAGATAGTAACACAGAGCTTTCACCGGATGCAAGGCTCTCTCCTCAGCAGGTAGAGCCACATCCATGGCACGAATGGTAAAACCTCAAAGGCTGTAGATGGATCTCGAGCCACTTGGTTCTTTGCAAGGAAGCCCAAGTGAGGTCTCAGGGTCACCTGGGAGTGGACAGATGACCATTGAATTCGGTCATGCACCAGAGCATGGATCTTGCTTTTTCAAGCCCCAGAAACAAGTGCTAGCAGAAAACAAGTTTTCCATGTTCAATGCTTGAGGTCCACCCTGCAGGGGTCCTCTAAGCACTCAAAAGGCCCCCACTTCAGCATGACTAAGACCAGTGGGCAGTCCCACCATGGTAGGACCTGCCTATTGGCCTGTCTGTCTGTGTAGAAGGAGGTTATGAGCACTGGAAGATAACGATCATTCCCTATGCGAATATCTAGCACGTTTGCCAGGAGTGAGGAGATAGCAGACCAAAACCCCCTGCACGGCTCTTGAGCTCTTACTGAGGACGTCCCACTGGTACAGCAGGAAGTCCATGATATGCAAAGACCATTGATGCATTCTCCAACCAGTACATCAGTCAGAAACACCTTCCATACATCAGAGTATACTGCTAGAGAAGAGTCTTGAAGCCCACCTTTGGCAAATCTATCTGCAGCCGATTCCAAGAAACCTCTGTTGCAGATGTGCTGTGCAACAACCCCCAAGAATGTAGGTTGAACACTTGAGGGTTCCTGTAGAACACACTCTTTTGTGGCTGCACTAGAAGTTTCAGTTATGTTGGCAGATGTAGTGGTGGTTGGACACTTAATTCCAGAAGGTCCAGCCACCAATCCATCCTTGAGTGCCAGGGTGCAACTAAGATCAGTCGGGGGACTGAACCTTCCACAGATCGATCCTCATAAGGATCTGCAGAGGCAGAAAGGCATAAGCCCAAAGGTTGTTCCAGTCCATGGCTAGAGCATCCACTGCTAGGGCCTGCTGGGGATCCAGGACAGGTGACACATAAACCAGAATTTATGCTTTTTCACTAGTCACAAACAGCTAGATCCACATGTGGGGAATCCCACCTGGCCCACATGGCCTGGATGACCTGTGGATGGAGCAACCACTCCATCCCTACTGGCTGACCTCTTACTGAAATTGGTCGGCCAGGACAATTTCTAGTCCTGGGACTTCCGTGGGTGCCAACATCATGTTCAGAGCACCATGGGTAATGCATCTGGCTAACTCCATCAGCTTTCAGGAGCACGTCCTGCCTTACTGGTTGAGGTTGGTGATCGTGTTGTCGCACATAATGAGAATGTGTTTGTGCTCCACTAGGTCCTGGAAGTGGAGGAGCACTAAGTGTATTGCCTCCAGTTCCAACCAGCTTATTTGTTGGGACGAGGCCTGCATTGGCCAAAAGCTTAACACTATCTGGCCCTCCACATGGGCTCCCCAACCAGACTGAGATGAGTCTGTATACATGGTGAGTTGTGTCTGAAATGTTGTCAATGTCTGACCCGACATGACCTTCTCCTGCTTGGCCCATCAGATGGGGTGCCAGTGGTTCTGTGGGAGCACCGGCACTGCACTTGGTAGCCCTGGTCCTTCAACCATTTGTCCCACAGGTCATGCTGGAAGGGACAACAATGTAGGCAGGCCAGGGGGAACTGGGACTCCATCGAAGTCAGGGTTTGCCACTGCCAGGTTGTGTCAACCTCAAGATTCACAATCAGCATTTGCAAAGTTCCAGAATGGTCACTGTGTTGTGCAGCAAATTCAGGTGCCATAGCACCTGGATCAGCCAGTCATCCAGGTACATGAGTGCACACTCTCAGGTGAAAGTGTGCAGCTCCTGCCTGTGCAAACTGGGTGAACACCAGAGGTGCTCTGGCAACGTCAAACAGAAGGGCACTGAACTGATAAACCTGGCCCAGGAATGTAAACCGCCTATACTTCCATGAAGTCTCTGTGATGGGTGCATGGAAGAATGCGTCCTTGAGGTCAAAAGATGTCGCCACTCCTGGGGCCACAGCCACTGACTGTGGGGTCTCCCTCCTGAAGGAGGGAATCTCCAAGTACTCGTTCAGCGATGACATGTCTATAAACAGATGCCAACCTCCATCCCACTTGGGGACTAGCAAGAGCAGATTTTAGAACCGGGCGATCCGGGATCTTTCACCTGCTCCATGGTGCTCTTGCTCTGTAGCCTTAACATAGCCTCTAGGAATGCTGATGCTTTGGACTCCTTTGTGGGGTGTGAGAACCGCTTGGGTTCATGGCATAATGGAGGCCTATCCTGGCCAAAAGGTAACAAGTAGGCATGTCTCAGTGCTTAAGACGAATGCATTATTTGTGACAGATTCCCACTGTTAGGGAAAAGAGGAGATCTGCAGCTGCTGCTCTTCACAGAGCTCATGTTCCACTTGCCTCTCCAAGGAGGGAGACAGGGTACCCATCTGAAAAGAAGGGTGCAGTGGGAGCGCCAGCTGCATGGTCCAGGTTGGGCAAGGGGGGGACAGCAGCCGGCACTGCTGGCACAGGGATTTGAGCTGCCAGAGTTGGCACTTAGGTCTCGGTAGGGGCCACAACCATAGGAGCAAAAGGGTCACTGCAGCTATACAACACCACAGACATCTCTGGTGCTCTGAGATGCCTGATTGTTTGACCCAAGGTCCTGGATCTAGAAGCTCAGGGAATCGTCCCGGGTTTCGGTGCTCCAAGATACCGAGACATTCAACCTGAGGTTCTGTATCCGGGCGCTCAGGGAATCGGCCAGGGTTCAGGTTCTCTGGGATTCCTGGACATTCAGTGGGAGGTCTCAGGGAATCCGTCAGGGTTCCAGGATGCCCTGACAAATGCCCTGAGACACCCATTGTGGCACACTGGGGCTGCCTTGGGTTCGTGCACTTGGACTGGGAGGTCGGGGGCCGGAAGATCCAGGTGGCACCTTGTTGACGGGGATCAGAAGTAGTTGGCACAGAGGGGTTGGACACGTGCCAGATCATATCCATTTGCAATGGTTGGTTCTTGGCCAGCATCTTCAAGACTGCCAAGAGTCTCAGATCAGCGGCCAACACCTCAGGTCATAACCTCAGGTGGAACCGAGTGCTCAGGACCATTGCAAGTGGATCCTTTGCTGCCTGACTTGTAACTATGCTGCCTATTCTTCTTACTCCCCCAGAAAGGTTCAGGTGAAGAAGCAGCAACCACTTGAGCCTTTCGCCGAGCCTCATGAGCTTGCTTCCATTTCTGTAGTGGCGTTGTTGGGATGGGAAACTCAGAAGAGTCAGACTTGATGGCCTGGTGTTTGGCAGCATGCCTAAGCCTCGCCCTCTTGTACTTCCTCTGGGACTGCTCAAACCTGCATGTATACTCAAGAACACAAGTGGCTGAGCTGTAGGCAACAACCAAACAGTGCTCATGGTCCTGGCAGCGTGATGTAACTAATACTTGTGCTCCAGGAAGGTACTATTTACACAGGTTGGTGAACACATGCGGCTGAGCTACAGGCAACAACCTAACAGTGCTCATGGTTATCCCAGGCTGCCATGAAATGGTTCCGTGAGGTCATCTTCTGCCCTATACCCATCAATGCTGAAGGTGAAGTGGTCTCCAGCTCGACACTCAATGCACGCTGGCAAGAAGCAGTAGCCTCTATGCCACTGTCCTCCCTCTGCAATTTGACTCGCCAGATGCCATCCTGGAAAAAGGCAGTTCTGAGCCAAGACCAAGCCAAAGGAAGGAAGAATAGGCATGTGCACTAGAAGTCTTCCGCCCTACCCGGTTCTCCAGGAACAGAGTGGTGGCACCACTGGGTCCACCAGGTCTTTTTCAGAATTGAGTCCTAACTCAATTGTGTTGGGCATTGCATGTGGCCCAGACACGGAGGTCTGAGAATGGTGGGCCAGAGGTAATGTGAGGCAAGTAGTACTTGTGCTCCAGGAAGGTACTATTTACACAGGTTGGTGTGCTGGTCTGTAATATGCAATCAAAATAGATTTGGAGGAAGGAACCTTCACTGCTACCTTGGAGTCTCTTTTCAGTCACTGACAATATAAAGTTGAGGAATGGCTAATTATGATTGGCCCCTCACCAGAATCAAAACACTACTTCCTGGTTGGTTCCAATTTTTCCTTTCTATGGTTTTAAAATTGACAAAAAGAAAAATACCAGTCAACATGCAGAGATAATTTTGAATTTCAGAGATCAAAATGACATCATGCGATGGGTTACTTAACCCTTTACTGCTCAAATTACACAAATATAAATTGTCATCTGCTTTAAAATTTTGACATAACTTTCATGTTAATAGAAACCATCTTTAGAAGAGAATTGTAAATAAGACTTATTGAATGGCAAGCCCGAGGTCAAATGCTTTCTTTAATGCAGGCTGGGCCCGTAGTTATTATTCAACACTAGGAAAGTACCTGTGGGATTTCTGTTGTGTTAATTTTCACATTGAAAGTCAAACTGACATACTGACTTATATCATTGTATGAGTGAAGACTTTCATATTACGTACAATGATGGTGGTCTCAAGGAATGATAACCTTGATATTATTCTGAAGGTCACAACTACTTCAGCCTATGCAGCCAAGGTCAGCTGAGCATAGGTTTGTCACAATGCTCATCAATGATTTTTGCTTTCAGTCCCCTGAAGTTTGAGCAACATGCTTACATAGCACATTAGAAGTATCCACCTTTGCTTAAATTTGTTCTTGTCAGTCTGCAATTTCCATACAAATTAGGGCCATACCTCCTGAGAGCTCAGCCGAGTTTCAACTTAAAAAAAAAAATTGAAGGGCTCACACCTAATTTTATTGAATCCTTCTCAATAGTATTTTGCAAAGTTAACAAAGATGATACAGCAAATTTTTCTTGAGGGATCTTGCAGGACTTACAACGGCAATATACCCCCATTTGGTGGTTAACTGAAACACTCAGGGAAAAGGTCATTGGTACTTACTTGGTTATCAGTTTTTCAAATTGTGGTGAACAATGCACAGCAATAGAAGTAACATTACAACACAGCACTTCCACTTTCAACAAAAACAACATCCCTCGTGTGTATTATCATATATGTTTATTGTTCTTCATACAAGCCAGATTTGTTGAGATTCATATAATCTGAAATATGTACTATGTACAGCTATTGCAAATTATGGCCTGCAAAGTAATATGTCATCGTAAGTACATTGATCATTCATAGACAGCTATAGCTTGTTACTACAGTTGCCTTAGCAATATAACAACTTGTTACCACAGTTACCTTAGTAATAAAATATGACAATTAAGAAGAGGGCATACCATTTAATTGACCTCATTAAATATGGCTGAATGGATATGTGCAGTTCAATTTTTTTTCCCTTTTTTTTTCTTTTTTTATTTTTTTGTCTTGGTGATACAGGTAGGTACCAAGGGTTGCTGGTTCAAAGCCCAGCTTGTCTGTATTCAAGACCAAAAATTCCTCCATGCCAGCAATAGGCTTTCTTTTATATTTAGCAGGTGTTACTGGTACATTTACATTGAACTCCCTAATAAAGGACACATGAAGCAAAAAAAAAAAAAAAAAAGAAGTAAAATTAAGAATTTAATAAAGAAAATGATCCGACAATGTCATTGTCCCCTTGACCAACAGTCATGCAACCTCAAAATAAATACATTTCAAAATTAATTTCAAAAATCCAAAAGTAATTCGAGCAACCTGGTTGTCAACAAGCCTCTGGTCCATACATCTGTCATAGAAAAAAAAAACACCAAAAAAAAAAAAAAAAAAAAATGTCAGGGACACAGTAATATTTTGTTAAATATATTCTCATCCTTTCAGAATAAAATATACATGCAGTTTCTTTGTCACAAACAGGTTTCTAAACTCGAATGTGAACAACTCAAACATTCTCACACAAAGCTGTCATATATACTTGTAGAATTAGTACCTGTTATCATTGTTTGTGGACTGTTTTTAATAAAAAACCAAAAAAGATCAAAGTTAACCCTGCATTCCACTCTTTCCTGCTAACAATAAGTCTGAGTCGATAGCTGTAACATTGCACGGAGCATGTTATTCTGACAGATACGTTGTATCATCTACACTCCTTATTCAAAATATTTTCCTTTAACTCCTTAAGTGCCATGTTTTGGACTGCATCAACAGCTTTCCCCTGCACGCTTTGGGTACAATAAAGCAGGAAAGCTGCTGACCCAGACCATTATGTTCTCTCTGGAACTATAGGCACACTGGCATTTGAATGAAAGGTCCTTTGACAAGGAATATGGATTTAGCATCCTTATTACAGTTGAGCACAGTTTGTCTTGAGTAGTTCAACTTAAGTCACAGTGGGCAATGAGAGAGTTAATCACAGTTTTAAGTGAAAACACTGAAGTAAATGACTCTTACAATTCCAGGTGATTTGGATGAGAAAGGGTTTAGGAGTACTAGTCCCAAAGTTTATAGTCTTTGTCTGAGTGGTCCACAATCCATGCATGTAAGTAAGTCTAGACTGGCCCTTGATACTCCCATAACTCCATAAGTTAAGACCCACAGTTGCTATGACACAAAGTGTACCCAGATAGGTCAAGGGAACAATTTTCTGTGACACACACAGGCCTTCACCAACCAGAATGTGTAAAGATGTTTTGAACACACTTCTGGCTAGGTCACAACGAAATATACGCGATATAAGTACACACTTTAAGATAAACTGCCTCTTATTCATTTATTCCTCTATAGATAATGACAAAATGTTGTTAATTATCTTAACTGTGAATATTGAAGTATGAATTATTAAACTTGACTTCCAATCAATTCTCAAAAAAGTCTCATATGCCACATATATAAAATGCTTTCACCGAGACCTTTATCGTTCTAGGCACAGGTTTCCACAATGCAGGTCAATTATGTGTACCGTATATGTAAAAATAGTCCAGTTTATGTAAAAATTCAAACATATATTGTTCATATGCAAAAACTGTCCAGTGCTGTGATACTTGTATGGTACATGCTCTGTACACACAACATTGTGCAAGTGTAGACAGAACAGAGCTCAAAGGGCGTCACCTGCTTGATTGCACACAATTCAAAAAATACATATATGTACACGCACACACAGATTTTGAGAGAATTTAAGTTGGTTGCTTGAAATTTATATTTGGGATAGTCTGTTGTGATTATTGACCAAAATCCTCGTGCAATTGTGGAAATGCTGTTATTCGTCTAATTCCTTATAGAGTAAAACCTCTCTAACCGAACACCTCCAAATACCGAACACCACTTCTCGGTCCCAAATATATACTTCCAATGTAAGCAAACCTCCCTATTCTGAACACCTCATTATACCGAACACTTTTTTCCGGTCCCAAGGGTGTTTGGTATAGGGAGGTTTTACTGTATTGTATTTGATTTTTGTCTCAATGGAATACTGTATTTTCTGTAAGCTTCACCCTTATTAAAATATCAAGTAAGCAGGTTCATTCACATGCATGATGCTCAATTTTAATCATTTATAGACACTGTCATTTTTTGTTTTATTTCTAAAGTTCTCTGACCATCCCTATTTTGTGGAATCTATCATCCACAGACAAGCTCTTTGTAGTGAGTGGGCCCCATATCAAAATGTGCAACAATACCTAACATGCTGAACAGTGTTACCTGCTTTTAAGTATCACTTAACCATTAACATTTTAAAATTAAGCTTTAGATTATAAAAACTAACATCATACAATTCTAAAAATAAACTTGTGCAATTAGCTACATCTGGATTTTCATGTTATGGAGTTAGTACAGGAAGATAACTAAATATGATAGTTAGCTCTTTCCCCCTTCACTTAAAACTAAGTCTAAGACTGAGTCAACAGCTTTCCTTACTAAGCTAGGGAGGCTGTTGTCCTGGGGCACATTATCTTCATAGGACTCGTCTACAATAAATCTTTTTTTTCTTTATTACTGCTGAAATTAGTGCAAACACTAAAACAAACATTTGATCACTAGTTGGGTTTGGCTGGTTTAAGGGGGAAAGTGTTAAGTAAACTGGCATTACTTTTTTTTTCTGTATATTCTTTCCCTCAACCAATTAGTGTTGTCAAACTACACACAACTGAACAAAAAATTAAGTATGTATCGCTTACTTCAGCTTTAGTGCAATTGGAAACTGTTGTCAACAACCAATAGAAAGAAAGGAAAATTTACACTGAGATATATGCTGCTCCCAAAGCGATGCTTTTTATGACCAAATTTATGCATCTAATGCTAAGTAAATCATCGACAACAACTCTGCTTTGGATTGACTTTATCAGCCAGTTCTACTTTCATGAGTGAGGCAAGACAAGTAATGTGGCATTTTTGTCTTTTTTCATTGGCTAGCGTAGTTTCCAAGTTGTGTGCATTTTCATTGATTTCCAATCCACACATACACCCATTTGTTATTTTATGATTTACTAATAAAACAGCCCGAAGTCTTTAGTGAGAAACAGTAAGTCCATAAATCTGTGACTTTTTTTCTTTTTGTTTTATGTCTTTTTTTTTTTTTGTGGGGGGGGGTCTTTGTTGCCCCTTCATCACCTCAACTTGTCTTGCCTGCAAAGCAGACCAGGCTCTTTGTACTCTCCACAATGGTGACAAAGAAAATCCAGAGCTTTGTCTGCTCAGAAGCCACAACTTGTCAATCTAACAGCAATAATTATAACATACAAACCGAGCCAGTATCACTCAATAAACAGATGCAGCAAAAAAAAAAAAAAAAAATCCGTTCCTCCTTCATGTTGTAGCCATTTAGTATAAAAGATATATAGAAGTACATTACTATACAGAATATATTCATAGCAGCAAAATGTAATGATTTAATAGGCATATGTACATTTTTTCTTTCAATGCTGTTACCTTCTTTGTTGTTGTGTGATTGCTTCTCAAAATCGTAAGCAAGCAAACACTGATTATTTACTCCAACTATATCCCAACATAATAATACTCCCCTTAGGACTGGATACATGAATGTACATCTTTACACCCTGGTGGATCATCGTAATCACAGAAAACAAGTACATAACCAGTTTATCATTCATCCAATACTGAAGCCTGCTTCAATATCACCTTGATCACTGGAACACACATATCTTTTTCCCGTTACAGGTTCCTAGACACTCAATGAATATACATGCATGCAAACACTGGTTATAACCCTCATGCACATTTGGATGACCTGTGCAGTCAATACTGAAACTTTTCCAATTACCACTAAACTCCCTTAATACCTTACAATGTAAGTACAGCATGTGTCTTGTAAGTACTTTTGGCAGTAACTGTCATGTTTCGGCCCCAAACATTTCACGTCCATTATATAATACAATTTGATGAATATTCAAATAACTGCTTACAATTATATACATACCCATATATCACAGTTAAATGTACTGCTATCAAATAACCGGCAACCAACCACCCCATTATTTGTCACTGGGTACAAAATTCTTACATTGACAAGGCGCTTGACTTTTCTTGCGTCTAATTACTTAACAGCCATATATCTTTAAAGCATTTAGTTAATCTCGGGATAGTCACTTCTCTTACACACAAGGTGTGTCACAACAGGCTAGGCTCAATGCAGATCCCTTATTGGAAGAAGAATTTAATTGTGCAAAAAGGTCTCTCGTTTTTCTTTTGTATTTCACTGGGTATAATCAACATCACCTTGACATGGCTTCAATTGGGAAACTTAGATTTTGGAAAATCTCTGGTGCATTGATTCTTATTTTGAAACAAGAATCCCAAACATGTCCACATGTCTTAAACTGCATGCACACCTGATCTGCTCAAACACTTTGTTCATGAAGTGCTTTGTAAAATGAACATTTTAAATTTATAAAATCCCTCACTGAAGTACCTTGATGTCTGTGTACATAAAATCCCTCACTGAAGTACCCTGATGTCTGTGTACATCAAATTCCTTACTGAGGTACCTTGATCTCTATGTACATCAAATCCCTCACTGAAGTACCTTGATGTCTATGTACATCAAATCCCTCACTGAAGTACCTTGATGTGTACATCAAATCCCTCACTGAAGTACTTTGATGTCTGTGTACATCAAATCCCTCACTGAAGTACCTTGATGTCTGTGTACATCAAATCCCTCACTGAAGTACCTTGATGTCTGTGTACATCAATTTCCTTACCGAGGTACCTTGATGTCTATGTACATCAAATCCCTCACTGAAGTACCCTGATGTCTGTGTACATAAAATTCCTTACTGAAGTATCTTGATGTCTACGTACATCAAATCCCTCATTAAAGTACCCTGATGTCTGTGTACTTCAGTCTATTTTCCAAAGTCTTTCATATATATGGTGAATATCATACATGGATCATACTGAAACAGAAATGGGTTAATATGAACAATTGCACCTTGCACAGAAGTCTATTTTTTAGATTTTCACTTCATTTTTAATCCTGATGTTTTTAGCCGCAGGTGTGACCCAAGCTGTCTGTCAATTTGGTCATTATTTGTACTTTAATGACTGAAATAAGAATACTGCCACTGGCAAGGCAGTCTAAGTGACCACCATCTGTGCCACAGACATCAGTATATAACGGCATGAATATCTTTATCATGCTGTCTAAATACACTTCATTTAGCTTTCCTTGCAATTAACCCTTTGGCAGCTGAGTCAACAGCTTTCACACAATCAGAGCATAATGTGGAAAGCCAATGACCAGCTGCCTAGGTTATTCTTTGTGAAAACAAAAGTAACAGGCCACATTTACTGAGGATCTGATTTGTGGTAATTTTCAATAGGTTTAGGAAAAAGTTGCATGCTGATATATTGGCATTTGGGGTCTATAAGGGTTAAAGGACCCAAAGGCTTTTCCTCTCCAATGGCCCATGGGACATTTCTACTCAAAGTTTTTTTTTTTTTTTTTTGATTGATTACGAAGAAAAACTATTTATAAATGTATGACATTTATATTTTATGTTTTTTTTCACTTGTTTTGTTTTTGCTTGATAAGCAGAAGTGCTTCTTTGTAATATCTCTTCAAACACAATTAATACTGGCACCTCTTAGAGCAGAATACAATAGTTCAAACGTAGTAATGTTTTAAAAAGACATCAGGCATTTAATTTATGCAGAGCATGCAAGAAACAGCACATTTGTACAAAACATCAATTTAGAGATCCAAGGACTGAAAACACCACTTATTCACATACATTTTGCACAGAGATCATCATACTTCATCCAATCCTGAGCTTGATGAACTTGTTTTCCAAAGTAACCGAATTCCTTTGTAATTCACTTTTCTTCAGAGGTAAAATACCCTTGAGAAGTAACGTAGCCTGGCACTCAAACACTTAAGGTATCAGATAAGACAAACCAGAAAGTAGTGTGGCAAGGATATTCTAAATAGTTTTTCACAATAGATGCCCATACAATTTACCTAAAATATTCAAAATATTCAGAGGAAAGCCCATAAAAGTCAACATAACAGGATTTTCGTTACCCGCCGAAATGGGGGTATATCACCTTTCAAAACATGAAATACCCCCTCAGCAAAATTCAAAGGGTCCCAACTTCCTATATTTTCTTTGTTAATTTTGCAAAATATAGCTAAAAATTTATCTTTCAGGTTGGGACCCTCTGAATAAAAAAAAATCATAACGGAAATACTGACATAAAGCAAACAAGATAGAGACCGAAACAGGAATGATGCCTCACTTGACAATACAATCTTTCTCTTGTATTTTCTTACCTTTAGTTTTCCATTCTATTTGTAACAAAAATGCAGTAATGAAGTGAGTTAAACAATTTTAATAATGATAAAAAAAAAAAAGATTAAAATGGATAATTAAGTCAGACATATTATATTCCCAACAGTATTTGATAGGCATGGCATTTGTGGCCATTTGAAGTGAACAAAAAAAATGGAAGATTTTGCTCTATTTTTTATTTTGTTGTTTGTTCAAATTGACTTTTTCAAAACTTGTATGTCCAAAATAAGTTTCACAGTTCATAAAAATGTCAGAAAGAACATTACTGATGCCCTTTGATGTTTATTTATCTGCATATTCAATAAGTCTTAATAGCACTGCCATGGGACACAAATCAACAAAGAATAGTTAGTGACAGGTTTTGCAGGCAAGAAGATACAGTGTATCTAATGATGGACTATGTAGGATGGATTCGACTACCATGGCCTCAGCCATACCTAATTTAGTGTATGTCAGTGCTTATGTGACGTGCTAAGAATATCAAACGGACATGGCCAGGTAACAGCTGCATACACGTGGCTATCCCAAGTGGCATAGCTCCACTCAAGATATCAATTATCATAATTTATTCAATTTAGTTAAACCTGGCTTTGAGGGAAGCACAGGGCAAGCCTCAGAGATTTGTATTGGTGGATGCATATCTTCACCATCATTTTTGGGAAATTCAATATCGCAGTGTCACCACAGCCTGAAGAAATAGAAAGTCACGACTTGTGGTTTTGCATTTAGACATTTGACAAGACTAAAATAACTACATGAAGGACACTATAACTATGAAAATTGTAAGTAGATGGGCTCTGATGACAAATTTGATGAATTTGTAATGCACCCATACCTGGAATGTAAATTGTATATACATATACCCCACCTGTTTGAACCCTTCAACAAATCCAGCCTTAACTATGAAACTTCTTGTTTAATTGTCCTCACTATAAAAGCTGTATCTATCACAAAAGTACTACATAGTCACTGCAATAATTTCATTTTAACAATTGCACAAACAGAGTTGTGTTACATTGTAACAAATATGTTACATTGTAACAATAACATAACAAAATGTAAAAATTGAGTTTGGAAGAGTTACACCACAACAAAGCAAAATAACAACACATATTGCAAAAAGAAAGCTACTCTGACCCTTGCTTCCTCAAGTTGATGTATATTTTCAGCTTTCAGTCACCACCACATTAATTTGACAGTCTACTTTAAAACAAAAATGACAGAAAGATGGCCGAGACAATACATTGAGTCTCCATACAGCACACATTGTGTGTCAACTGCCAGAAGCCATCCATTATGTTTGTCTCGTTGTTTTACATCACTTTCCATGTCAAAAATTATCTTATATTATTACCCTATGGGAAACATAGCTTTGGCCAATCCACAAAGCCAAGCTGGATTTATAGATTGTGTGGTGTCAACCCCTCACTGGCCCAAAGGGCAATGCTGGATTTGTTTTTTTCCCGACAAGAAAATTACAGGATTACCCTGAAAGAGCACAATTTGCAGTGGTTCAATTTAAATTTCCCATTACTCTTGATAAATGACCAAGTTTAAAGCACAAATCATTATCAACACAATGATTTTTTCTCATAAACACAAATTTCTAAGTGCAGTATGATGTAAATTTAAGGCTCTGTTTTGAAGAACCAGATTCACTTGAAAAGAACAGAATGGAAGCATAGTACACAAAATCTTGTTGTTGTTGTTGTTGTTGTTATTAGGGGAACCTACACAATAACAGACATAGACATCATGCTTGTATGGACAGTCAAATGTGGGCCTCACACTCTACTTATTGGCACCTGGGTTATGTTCAGGGAGGTAAATTTATTCTGAAAATACTGCCTTTTGAACTAAATTACATGTGACATCACTTCTAGTGGACAACCAGTAGCCAATCAGTGAGGCTGGATTTGTTTACCCACCTGGTGGCCCCACTTTTAATGAGCTACATACCAAGCCTAAGTTACCAGTGGTGCCATCTGCAAGACACATCCTCCATTCTCTCTGCTTTCCTTTCAATGGAGCAGTGGTTTCAGCCACTGGGTTTGTCACTCACAAGGCCCATAGCTCTCTCTAACTTATTTTCCTTCTGCTTGTATGTCATCAGTAATTTTCAGCATCTTTTGATTTGCCTGTTCCCTGTCCATCACAAGCCTTCCCTTCTTTCATATTTGTTGCAGATCTGCCCCTGTATTTAGCTGTAGTTGAATGGCCTTTGCATATTCAAATACTTCCAATACACAGTTTCAATTTACAACATGCCTTGTGTTAAATCAGTGTTGTATATTTTGTAAGTCATGTTATAGATGCTACCACAGACAAGACTCGCCACACCAAAAAAAAAATAAAAAAAATTTAAAAAAATAAAAAGTTTTTTACACCAGGTATCAAAGGAGTTAAACCCGACACTTGTCATTTACTTACACTTAAAATTACTTATTGTCGTTGTTGTTTTCACCCTTTCGCCCTTGAATAATAACTGATTCAACTGCTTTGAAGCCTTTCTTCAGGGCTGGCTGGGCCCAAGGAAGGCTCTTAAACCTGGAGCATGCTATTCTCAAAAGGCCTGTCTACAATTTTCATTCAAATTCTTTTTCATTACCACTAAAATTTACAAAACTCGTTGAAGCAGACGTTCCACGTGCAGCCAGTTCTGGTCACTTTAAGAGAGAAAGGGTCAACTCCTGTCTTTATTAAACTGACGCTTTGTCTCTAAATGCCGCTTTTTATGGAAATTCAGCATATCACTCGTTTTGTGACGGCCAACTTTGAAAGCTGGCACTAAGGGACCTACAGCTCACAGCACAGTGCAGCACTTAGCGTACCATTTTTACATCTTGTCCAACACTTCGTGCTTCTCTTCTTGCATCTTGGCCTCCTAACCAGACCAAGTTTCACATTTCTCTGCTTGAGTGGAGAAGAGAATATGTGTAGATTAGTCTGTTTTGCAGGCAATTGAAATCACATCAGCAGTAATCCATATTATTATTTTTTTTTCTGTCTCCATATATCACAGTCACCTCTACATACCAGCTACATGTTTACAACATGCGGAGGGCTGAATATCTTCTCGCACATACAGCTCTGATGTACACGCGTACTTGCTACAAGTACCTGCGTCACGTAGTCGTACCATGCTTTGGTGCCTCTCAAAACTGTACATCAAAACGCTTCCATTTCATGGGTCATTACTCTATACATATGCCAGTTATTGTGTTACAGCTGTTTCACACTACCATTCTGGTACAATTATATTTCTAATCATGTCTAATTGTCTGTGTAGCTGTTCTCTTTTCTTCTTTTACACTTTCATTCATTGCAGCCTCACCTAGGTGGCGCTGACAGTCAAAGGGCTGACACAGCCTGGTACATGGACTTTTAAGCGCATACATCTTCTGACGGGGGTAAAAATACCAGTTTAGACAAGTGCGCACAAATCAGCAGCTGGAAGATTTAAGAAGGTTCACATGGTGCAGGTATGGACCAGATGTTACGCGAGTGCTGTATTTGGTGGATGTCTATGCCACACGAAACACTGGCCCCCTGCCAGCTTACAAGTGCTACTTGTCAACCTGGTCCTTACAATTATCACAGCGTATGAGTCCACTTTCATCACACACCACACAACGCAGGGCACAGAACTCCTCCGTGAAGTGATTACGATGAAGTGATTTTTTGCTACCATGGCAACACATGCAAGGCACAAAACGGTATCCACCACATTTGGAACACGAGGTGCTGTTATCGACTCTCTGGAAAATAAACAATAATCATAGTCAATTGTCATTTTGCTACAAATTTAAGGCTTTTATCTTCCATGAAACAATTGTTACAGCAGCACCTAATAAGCCTGAGAAATCAATTACACTAACACCATCCTGGAGGTACTGAACACTGGTCAAAGGGAGAGGCATTGTATCTGTTGAGCATTGGGTCAAAAAACATTCAACATAATACATGTTTATAGTTGGCTTTGACCTCTGACCTCAGTTCTTAATTTGAGGACAGTTTCTCTGAAAACTGCCATAAAAGATTGCCGATAGCTGCACTCATATCAGTTTTAGTTCCCAGCCTTGTATGAACTTACTGGAATGTATATAAAGCATCCATAATACATTGAATTTCCTCACCTAGTGGCATCCCATATGTGCCAAGTTTGAGTTAAACTAGCCAAAGCACTTTTTGCATAATCAGCGTTACATTATCACATAACTATTTCATATATGACAACCTCTATCAAACAACATTATGACTATGTATCACATTGTCATGTAAATCAGAGGAGCATATACCCCATTTATAAGCCACCAATAAAATATCCAATGCATTTAGCCACAAAAGAGGTAAATGCCATCAGAAACCCTTTATAGATAATATACAAATTTACCAAGGAAAAAGAAGAAAAAAAAACCCACAAAAATAAAATGTGACCATCCTAATCAATTATACTTTTTCAGATCTGATTTTCAAAAAAATTAATCTAAGTCTATCCTGAGTATGACTAAAGATACATCTAGTTACATGTACATATTCATCACGAAGAATTACTTTTTTTTTTTTAAATTGAAACCCACATATAGATTAACCTTTGATGACACAAAAATAAAAAATGTTACCATTCTAATCAATGATACTTTTTCAGATTTACTATATATATGTATTGATTAGCCTTTGATGAGACAAAAATAAAATGTTACTATCCTAATCAATGACACTTTTTTTTAGGTCTGCTAATTTATTTTATTCAATCTAAGTACATCCTGAGTGTGACTAAAGGAGCATATAATTGCTTGCACATATCCATCATGAAAGATTACAACTCTCTTTAAGAATAACAAAAAATAAAACGCACACAGGCTCTGATGATCACATTTGCCTGTGGACAGTGGTATAACCTATCTGCACTATATGAGCCTGCAGACAATATTACTCCATGCTATAACTCACAATTCTCAGCACCCATTACCTCCAAGTGTTTATATCACACCTGGTGATGTTTACTCTTGTACAGTTTAATAAACAACAGGTGATTGGAAACGGCGTTTCCAGACACTGCTGTGGGTTGGGCATAATTGGATTTTGATTCCCCCTCAAGGAGGTATTGAGCCAGCTGACATAAGCAGGGCCCTGGTGATCAGTACTGACATAGAATCACTGTTGTACTGTCAGTATCCACCCATCACAATGTCCTGTCACGCTCTGTCACACTCTGTCACCACATCTGTCAACCAGGACTGGTCCCCTATGTCACTGACCATGCACCCGTTCCAAACAAATCAATTTTTGTCCCTATACTTTTAGCTTGGGGGTAATTTTTACAGACTTTATTGTATCAAATTCCCCATTAAAAGAGCATTCATTTAAATACTGGCATGCCTGGTTTAACTTTAGAGTTTTTTACCACTGAATCAGTGCCAGAATTTTTCAAAATTATGCGAGAATCCATTTGATTTCTGTCAATTAGTTTTCTTTTTAAAGAAAGACAAGTTTAGGAGAATCTTGACGAGAATGGATTCTCAGATTCTCACCGAAATTCTGGCCCTGACTGAATTAGTTTTCATGGTGTTTAACATATTTTTACGGAAGTCATATAGTTATGCAAATGTGGCAGGGCTAGAAACCACAAATTTAAGAGGCTTTTCTAGTCTCCATACATACGTCTAGTTTTGACAGTACTGCATCCCTTCAGGCATGACGACTGTTGAAAAAACTGTGTGTACCTGTTTATACAGCCATTGTTATTGCTATGTTTATCATGTGCTCGTGTTTTTATATTATCCTGGCTTGATGTAAATATCCTTGTTGGATATGGCGCTTTGTTCAAAAGATTCTCTTGTGAATTTACAAGGAGTTTCCCAATAAGGAAAAGCTTCAGGACAGAGTTGTAAAGGTCAGCTGGTACATTTGCCAGGATTATCAAAATTACAATAACTAGGAAACGGTTCCAACAGTCCCGTAAAGGGGCCTTGGGAATAAAAAGGGACATTTCCTAGTTGAATAAACTACAGTCTTTCCATTTTTAACATTCTGTGTGTTGAGTGAGTGGTGTATAGCATGGACATATGAGTTTGGACAATGAAAATTTTGTTTTATGTAATTATGCTCTCCTTTGGGGGGGGGGAGGGAGGGGTGAATATTGAATCAACAATAAACAAACCCTTTGCTTTTTTTCCCCCTTGTATACACTTTGTAATTAAGTATGATCAGATGCAGGATACTTACAGAAAAATGTCGGAATATCTTGCGAAGTTCTCCGGTTTCATTGAGCTTTTCTATCTGTTCAGAATTCTGAAAGTACACAGAGGTAAAAAAAAATTTAAAAAAGCAATGATTTTAGTGCTCCATCACAGTACATGTATCTTCTGAAATTCTAATACAAGCATCATGGCAAAACTGACCAGAAGATATACACAGTATTGATTCCATACAGTGCCATATTCTCCCTTTTTGCACCCCACATGTACATTAATTTCCCCCAGGCAATGGTACATACAGTGTTCACCATGATGTGGCCATACTAATGGAAATGCCATCAGTTTCACCCATGTTTCTGGAAATAGAAAGAATATTTATTTGAAACACTGAAACACTGTGATTTTAAGCTCAGTGTCTTGCAGTTAAAAACAGAATTGCATGTGTCAAATTCCACACACTTTTACAGAGAAATTGTTCTTTGGTAGAGGAGTAAACATTATCCCAGAACTTTTGTGGTATAGTGTTTGCTCTATGCAGATCATAATATGGGAAACTGGGGTGCATTGGCCACTTCATCAACTGGTAGAGAACTTACTGGATAATACAACAGCTGACAGACAATCAATTTTACTGTTGCCAAGGCTATTTTAACCCTTTCCCCCTTGAATTGACACTTGAGTCAACAGCTTTCCTTGGTATGAGTTGGGTACTAAGTGCCCAACCCATGCCAAGGAAAGCTGTTGACCTGGGGCATGTGATCTTCATAGGGCTCATCTACAATTCTCAGTCAAAATTGTTTTTCATTATTGTTGAAATTAGTTGAAAACACTGAAGCAGATGACATTT
This sequence comes from Hermodice carunculata, assembly GCA_964020975.1. Lineage (NCBI taxonomy): Eukaryota > Metazoa > Annelida > Polychaeta > Eunicida > Amphinomidae > Hermodice > Hermodice carunculata. The sequence goes on along the minus strand of OZ026619.1, from coordinate 33,780,480 downwards.
GACCACCAGCCGGTTTTGGCCGGTTTGAGGGGGAAAGGGTTAAAACAACGCAGCAGGGAGCTAAAACAGAGAGCAACTCCCTGCAACTAGTAAACATAAACATTTATTTTTACCCTAGGGTTGAACAGAACTCACTCACCTCTCATGAGTCTAGTTATGGACAAAAACGGTCAGGTATTTTGGCACATTGTGTATTTACCTTATCAACAATTGCCTTGTCTTTTTATTGCTATTTGTGAAAGTCAATGGTTTTGTGAATTTTCCAAATCTAGCTCTGTGCTGCCTTAAAGGGAAGATTTGGAATTGGGATGCAAGTACAGCAACTTAAAATGCCCAGCATGAAAAACCCCTTACTTTTCCCTCACACACACACACACACACACACACACACACACACACACACACACACACACACACACACACACACACACACACACACACACACACACACACACACACACACACACACACACACACACACACACACACACACACACACACACACACACACACACACACACACACACACACACAGAGAGGACTGGACATGGCCTTAACCCTTAAAGCGCTGATTTCAGACTGAGTCAACAGCTTTCATCAGGACGCTTTGCATGCAAAGTATTCTGAAGAAACATGTTGACTAAGACTACTTTTTGCTTTAGACTAAGCTTGCTGGTATTTGAATTAAAGGAAATTCATGAGGAATTTGAATCTTTTAACCATTATACGTTTAACGGTAATGAGAAAATGACTATAGCTATGATTGGCACTTAAAGGGTTAACATGCATGGACTGGAACAGGTCAAGATCCTTTGTCACGGAAGGACATACTTAGTTTGTACACAAACTTGTTTGTTTGTTTATAATGATGATATACTGGTGCAAAGACATAGTAATGTGGCTCCCTGCATACATTGGAGCATATTGACTAGGTGGAAGCATCTTGTGTCTTGACCATCTGACATGTCAGGCACAACTGACTGAATGGTATGTGATAAAACTATCCATCAATCGGGACCTACCAAAGTCACACCTTGTCCTCAACAATTAAGTGAAAAAACCTTACAGCTCACGATCAGCACATGGGATCCTACTATATTTACAATGTCAACACAATGCCACATTCAGTCACAGATCTTCCAACTCTTCAGCACTGCTCATAGGCTCATATTGTTTCAAGACATTCCTCCATTGCTGCCTATGAAGAATCAATATGACTTCCAGGTCATGATCACTTCCACTGGATACCTCAAAGTTTCCTGCTGAAGAGGTGCCTCCTATATGTAGATCATGCTCCATGTTATTTCTACTACATGATTGGAGTAGAGAAAACAAGGAAACGGGTATCTTAAGCAGGAAAAATAAAGAGGGAAGTCCACCACTTTCCTTATCATAAAAATCGCCTGGATTTTCTGATCCCCAGTTGTATGGAGAGTACTGAAAATATAACATTAATGTAACTCATGCTGTTTCCTCAAGATTGCATTAGGTTCAAGGACAAGCACATTTTCAGTGAAGGTATTCCACCTGTGCCCTGGAGAATCTGTCAGTTCAGGTACTCTTAGTCTGCCTATGCCCTAGAGAATCAGTCTTAAGGTACTCTGCCTATGCCCTGGAGAATCAGTCTGCCTGTAAAGGTACTCTGCCTTGCCATAGAGAATCAGTTTGCCAGTTAAGGTACTCTTCATGTGCCCTACAGAATCAGTCTGTCAGTTAAAGTACTCTGCCAGTGCCCTAGAGAATCAGTCTGTTAGTTAAAGTCTCAAACTCAAAAACTCAAACTAAAAAACTCATTTATTTTAGCCAATCAATACAATGACGATTTCAATATTGAGATATATGTACATAATGATAAAAAATTGATGTGGCTGGGGGACTCCTATTAAGACAAATACATGTCGCTCTCATAGGAGCCACCTTTAAGTCTTAAACATTTGAAACAATATCGATGACAGTTATTTAAACAATAAATGTTGAAATAAACTTGAAGATATAATACAGTTTATACACACAACATGGGTGGGAAAATATAATTGTTAATTATTTTGACAAACATAGCAGTTATATATATTGCAACTCTGTTCATAATTATTCAAAAAGTTATTTTTAATATACAAGGAAAACCCTTGTAAACAATGAGTATGTATTTTCCTTATAACATTCTTATCTGTTTGATTCACTGTGACTGGAATATTATAGTTTAAACTCTGTTTTGCAAATGTTTTATTGACTCTATTAATAAAAAGGTTATCACAATGTCTGTTGTTATAGTTGTTTATTTCATTTATTGGGATGAATTGAAAAGAGTAATCTTATGGGTAGATCATTATGGATAAACTTATAATAGAATTTTAATTTAGCTGATGTAAAAATGTCTTGAATTTTTAAAAGTTTGAGAGCTTTCACAATTGGTTCTGAATGGGCATTGTATTTACTATAATTTGTACAGCGTACTGCTTTTTTCTGAAGTTTTTCAATTTTTGAAAGTTTAAATCCCCATAGAAGTATTCCAAAATTTATATGTGGAAGTATTAATGAGTTATACATAGTTATTTTAACTTTCAGCGGAAGTTGATGTTTAAGTTTATTTAGAATTGCGATAACTCTTGATATTTTACTTGAAATTTTGGTAACATGCTCCTTCCATGACAATTTATCATCAATTGTAATCCCTAGAAAGTTAAAAAATGAGACTTGGGTTATTGGGATATTATTCATTTTTAAGTATGGTTTATTAACTTTTTTATTTGAATGATGAAAGATCATAAATTTTGATTTATCAACATTTAATGATAATTCATTAACTTGAAGCCAAACACAAATTTTTGTAAGTTCTCTGTTAATAGTTTCGGTAACACCATCTATAGATGAGTTAACATTTAGTGTAGTTGATAAGGTAGTATCATCTGCATACAGTATAAAATTAAATAAATCACTGGCATTTGATATATCATTTATATAAATAATAAACAGTAGCGGCCCCAAAATAGAGCCCTGAGGTACTCCAGTTTTGATTTCAAACAGTTCTGAGTTAACACCATCAAGATCCACATACTGTTTCCTATTATTCAAATAACTCTCAAACCATTTTAAGGATGGACCTCGGATTCCATAATGATTTAATTTTTTGTAACAAGATTTTATGATTTAGCGTATCAAACGCCTTCGAAAGATCAAGAAAAATACATGGAGGTACTTCATCATTATCAAGTTTGCTTATCAAGTCATTTACAAGTTCTATAGCGGCAAATTCCACTGAGAGTCCTTTTCTAAACCCATATTGCCCTTTATGAAATAAATCAAATTGAGGTACTCTGCTATGCCAGGACAATCAGTCTGTTGTTACAAATTCTGTCACATTTTTCATATCAGTGTCTGTTTCTCACTTTAAGACTCTCAAGGACAAGAAATAAAGTGACTGCTTAATATTTAAAGGGAAGGTAGCCTTCTTTATGTGTTTCAAAAGAGGGCACCTTTAGCAATATTAAGGTCAAAAAGAAAAAAATAATTTATTATCAAAAGGAAAAAATAATTATCTTCATTTAATGCCTGAAAGGAGCAATAAAACTTGCTGATATGACAGCTCTGCCTGGGAGCTTTGTTGCCAGTTAACATATTGAGGGCTCAGAGAAAGCGAAAATGACGTAGTGACCTCTCAAGCTCATGAACATGGCCCGCTGGTCATATGTCTGGACCAGCTGATCTGGGTGAATCTTGTTTAACTTGATCATGTTGTTGAGTTACCCCCATTAAAGTTTTTTTTTTCTCTCTCTCTCTGACACATCATTATGGATGATCGTTTATCGCAATATGCAGTTCAGCCAGAATTTTCAAGAGGCAAAGGCAATTCCACGGAGGAAAGTGCTTTGGACTCTAAACTAGTACGGAAATGCACAAGTGAGCTCCTGATGTACTGACCATAGAGGTATTATACTTCATGTATGGTATCTCCACGTACTGACTAACAGGTAGCCTGTCTTTTGAAGTTAAAACATGTGCTAGCTTTATCTCAATCTCTGGGGAATAAAATAATAACTTTTGTTACCAAGTTTAGTGAAGGCCTTAATTACAGAAAAAGAGAGGGCATGCAGGGACCAACACACTCAATCTGTCCCGAAGGAAATTGTGCTCTCATGGCAGCTGCTGGAATGGACAGCGTTTGTATTAACCCTTTCCCCCTTGAATTAAGACTGAGTCAACAGCTTTCCTTGGCATGGGTTGGGCACTAAGTGCCCAACCCATGCCAAGGAAAGCTGTTGACCTGGAGCATGTGATCTTGTTCGGTCTCATGTACATTTCTCAGTCAAATTGTTTTTCATAACTGTTGAAATTAGTTGAAAACACTGAAGCAGACGACATTTTACCATCAGCTGGTTTTGGCCGGTTTGAGGGGGAAAGGGTTAATGTATGTATATGAAATCCCAGTAAATAAAAGTTCTGAAGCATATCTCTCAGTTATACATTTGCATGAAGATGATTTGCTGGCAAAGACCCGGGTGTGTTTATTGCACAAAAAGAAGTGTGTATTACAAGTTGTGTGGGAGATGCTAACAGTAAGTTACTGTGTATTGCAGTTGGCAGGATTAAACCAGATAATAAGCTAAGTTAATACGGTCTATGCATAAGTTCACCAAGCGGGAAAACCCCTGTAGTTGTCCCATTACGAAAGCGAGGCATGCGGGCTGATTTTTTGCTACCAGATGGCATGCTGTGCACCTTCTCAAAAGTGGTCACGATAATGCCTGATGGCGGACACTAATCTTGCTTGTGGTCACATAAAGAGAAAAGCAGGAAATGGACCAAATACAGGCTTTGTACAGAAGTTTACCATAGAAGATTGTTGGTGGAGGGAGTATGGAAAGCATGATAGTTAGAATGTTGAGTGACAAGGCGAATTAGCATGGTAAACCACCATTGACTGTTGTGTAGTGGGCTGTAATGTTGATACCAGGAAGAAACGTCAAACTGACAAATATCAAAAATAAAAGTGTCGCTTTTTTCCTTCCATCAAATGATATTCCTTTGTCTTTTAAATACTTTTTCAGCCACCCTAGATTCTGTTTTTTGAAGAAATCATGGTCTGTGTTTCACTCCTCGTTACTTGCTGCATTCAGTAGCGCTGTAGCCTGTGCGGTAAGACTGAGTGGCCTGCAAATTACCAAGAAACCTGTGCACGCCTGGCTCTGAAATCGGAATCTCCGCTGGGGTTTCCCTGCTTGGTGAACTTATGCATAGATCTTATTAAGTTAAGGAGATCATATCCCGACCGGGACCCACTGGAGTGGGCAAGGGTGTGAACAAGGAGCGTAGAGCCCTCCTTGGTGTGAACAACTGCCCCATGGGAATACAATACACAAAGATCCTGATACATTGTGGCTCGTGTTTGGCAACACCACTGAACAGACCACATTGGCACAATGTTCAGCATGGCAGCTAGCCTCCAGCTATTGAGAGGTCATTACGTCATGATTTTGGGAGATGTGCCGATGTAGAACCTAGGCTGTGCCATATATGGAGGGGTGCTGCAGTTGATACTTTGTCACTGTAAAGTTGCAAAATGTTGATACTCGCTCACAGATTTATCTTTTTCCAATAGGAATAGTTAACTTGAAATATGAACAAGTGTATTGGATGCAAAAAGTGACCAGCCTTTTTCCTTTAGCTTTCAAGTTTTCCAAGCTACAAATAAACAACATTAATGATTGATAATTTGAACAATGGCATTTTAGTCACATGACTGTAACCTTTGGAGCTCTTTAGATGTATATGAATTTGCTGGCATCAGCAAGTAGTCATTTCCAGGTTTGTGTGGAAGTCACAATCAAATTTCTCATCACAAGCTAGTTGTTTGTTTTGTTTTGTTTTGCTTTTTTTCAGCAATTACAAGCAAAAGTTTTACATAGAATCTACTGATCATGTCCTTTCAAAAATATATTCTTCACATGGGTCGACTGCAAAATTTTTTTCTCCATCAGGCAAAATTTATACTGTTTCTCTGGGGCATCACTCCATCTTTAAACTCTTTCAGTGTCAACTTTTGACTGACTTAACCCTTTCCCCCTCAAACCGGCCAAAACCGGCTGGTGGTCAAATGTCGTCTGCTTCAGTGATTTCAACTAATTTCAACAGTTATGAAAAACAATTTGACTGAGAAATGTACATGAGACTTATCAAGATCACATGCCCCAGGTCAACAGCTTTCCTTGGCATGGTTAGTGCTCAACCCATGCCAAGGAAAGCTGTTGACTCAGTCTTACTTCAAGGGGGAAAGGGTTAATAGCTTTCCTCCAGTATGCCCAAAGCATGTCAAGGACAGCTGTTGACCTGGGCCACTCCTATAGTCTTCTCTCATATGACAACTGTAGGGATACTGGTACTTGAATAAAGGGTTACTCTACTAAGAATATCAATACAGTATAATTACCGGTGTGTCAACTCACATCACACCAGCATTTGTTGAAATTGTCAATGAAAGAGGTCAGACAAGAAAAAATTCCATAATTAACTCTATGGAGATTAAACCCGTTAACTCACTTGATCAAAATTGCTGGACATGTCATGAATTTACATTTATATAAATATATGAAGCCCTGCTTTGGTCAGCTTGCAAGGGTATACGTGCAGGGATACAGGTACTCCTTCTGTCAGTGATAAATCTATGCAGAAAGGCAGCGAATCAACGCTTTTGAGCAAGTAGTCCAAAGTGGGCTATTCACAGAATCTACAACTGTTGCAATGCAATATGAAATTAATATGGCCAGACAACAAGGTAAAATGGGTAGACTATAGTTCTCCCTGTCAGAAATAGAATCTGACACTCTCGTCTAAGAAGACTGTACTAGTATTAATGATCTTTGCTGTTCACTGGTACTTGTAATTAGCTTTAACTTGGAAGTGAGCTAGCTATATGCTTCATGGAACACAATATGAAACTAGCGTGATACACCTGTGCTTTTATCTCTACCATTTTCTCTTTCTAAATCTTTTCTCACTTAACATGGCCAAAAGCACCCAGATATTGATCATCTGCCTCAATTTGAAGTTATTGTTCGTCATGTTTAGAAAACAGTTTTACATGAGAAGATTGCACCACATGAGACCTATTAACCCTTAAAGTGCTGATTTAAGATTGAGTCAACAACTTTCCTTGGGACACTTTGCGCGCATTGCGTGCAAAGTGTCCCGAGGAAAGGTGTTGACTAAGACTACTTTTCGCTTCAGACAAGGCTTGCTGGTATTTGAATGAAAGGTATCTTCATGAGGAATTTGACTCTTTTAACCATTATATGTTTAATGGTAATTAGAAAGCAGCTATAGCAGTGATTAGCACTTTAAGGGTTAAGACAGAATGACCTGTGTAAACAAACTGACGGGTAAATGCTTGATGCCCAACCCATGCCAGGGAAAGCTACTGACCCAGTCTCTTTGTAACCCCAGTGGGGTAAAGTCAATTTGTATTCTGAACAACTTGTTCATCCTACTTACAAAGATTTAACGAAAAAAACAAAAAAAACAGTTTTGTGACTTCTGAGAAGTAGTGAAGCAAGTCACTTTATTTACATGTCCTTTGATCCAATGCCATTACGTGCCAGACACACTATAATTGGATGATCTCAATATGCCACCAAATATCCATGTAACCATAGGACCAGCTTCACCTTTCCACCCTGATGAAGACAAACCCTTCCCCCCAATTAAAGACTCAGCCACCAGGTCACCTGGGCCCAGTTTGGGGGTTGCGCACTCAACCTGTCTCCATGACAGCTAGTGATCCTGGACAAATAACGTCATGCAAAAGTATTGTATCATATGATGTCTAATGTATCACTGTCATTCCTTTTTTTTTTTCCATTAGTGATGAAATCAATGAAGTTTACAACATTAAAGCAGACATTTGACCACCAGCCAGTTATGGTTGGTTTAAGGCAGAAAGGATTGACTCTGCCCAATCACAAGGAACCTTCTTCGTATATTTTTTTTCCATGGGCTAGCTCTTTCGCTTGAACTGAATCACATGGTAAACATATGCTTTGGTGTAAAATTTAGACAAGGTGTGAAGGTCATATCGAAAGGCTTTTATGTACCACAAAGTTCATGTTTAAACCCGGGTGTGGACTGACTAACACAAATGTGCAAAACACATGTATAAAATTATGACACAATACTTTGCCACAAAGTTGCAAGATTCAAAGAAGATGGGGACATTGTATGACAGATCTCTTGGCTTTGTTCATGCACCTTCATTTTTTCTTAATTCTTTCTTGTAATATTTTTATAATGCTTCACATGGGAACTGAGGTTTGAAGAATTTACTACATGTATCTAAAAGGCAAGATGGGTTACCAAATAGTCTGCAACACACCTAACATCTTTGTCACCCTGTGATATTAATTTCTACTAGATAGTGTAAATTCATTCTATGGACCAGTTTTCATTTCTAAAGCTAGTATTGTAAAGGTAAAGTGAGTTCCTTAGATACTACCAGTGAGTAGAGAATTTTTCCCCAATAAAGATGGATTTTTTAAAGCCAAAGGGTAAAAGCATAAATATATTAGCAAACAAACAAATGCGCAAACTGCACAAACCATAGACACGCTAAGCCGGGAGCACCATCGTACTGAGGTTTGACTGTATAAGGTAATTATAAGAAGTTCCTTTACGAGGTCAACCAGGCACACCCATGACAAAATGTCTCCTGCAGGTCTGGCTTCATTCTACAAACACTCTTATGGCTTTCCACTTTGGACCAAACAGAAAGCCAGAGTATGATGCCACTGAAAGTTTCATTTCCTACACAATATAGTCGGGAAACCTGGTGTTCTCAGGGCGGCCTGGGCAACTACGACACATCCACAGGGTTTGAGATCATGTTAAACGGTAATTGTTGACATTGACAGGCCTCTGTTGAATGGCACAGTATGGGGCATGACGTGAGTAACAAGTTACTTTTTTGACGCAGGAGTGCACTTTCAAATTTCCTTTTGGTACAAATTGCTAATTCATCCTATTTGAAGCAGATAATTATTTTCTTCTAATAAATACAGTGACTTTATTTATTGTTTTGTGCAAAGTATAAAGACCTTTGCATGAATTATGTTCAAACCACTTCAGTGGCATACAAATGGGAGGCTTGATGATGGGTGATGTCATGCGTCTCAGTCCCCATGATTCCAATCTACAAATGCTGTTGTCCCAATATACATGTTCTACTGTAGCAAATAAATCTTTCAACCTTGTCAAATTACTTGCTGTTATGGTAACTAACTGGTTAACCCTTTTCAGGGGAACTGATTACTTCTTTTTAAATTTTCAGTCATATCCAAGAGATCAGTGAGATACACATCCATCTAAAGAGATCAATGAAGTAGACATCTACCTCAAGAAATCACTGGGGTACACATCCCCTGATGACTGAGATATATATCTACCTTATGGGATCAATGAGATACAAATCCAACTTAAGAGATCAATGAAATACACATCCACCTCAAGAGATCACTGAGACACACATCAATCTAAAGAGACCAATGAAGTACATGACGAACTCAAGAAATCACAGAGGTACACATCCCCCAATCACTGAGATACATTTACATGTCTACCTTACATGCAGAGACTCCACTCTGCCTGTTTTGGATGGGATTCATCCTGTTTTTTCACCTGATTTTAGCACTTCTCCCATTTGAGAGACATTTCTTCCATGTAGAGATGGACTGCACTTTAATTTGCAGAATGTAGTGCTCAATTTAGACATTTTTTAAAAAAGTTTTTACAGGTATAAATGTGGTGCTCTTCAGCTCAGTAACAGAATTTCACCATGAAGATTCAGGCCTTGTGTTTCAAATAGAATGTGGTGCTGAATGTGACTAAAAGTGTACAAACTTGTTGATCTTATCACTGTTCTGTTATGTAATTTTCATGGAAATTACCATGCAATATGCTCTAGAATGTACCATTTTATCATCAAATTCCCAAAAATTGTCCCAAGGGAGGGGGGGGGCAGCCACACTCCCGAACCCTCCCCCCGCTTGGGCATTTTGTGCCCTCATCTCCCAGTTTGCCCACCCTCAGTAGGGAGATTCTCTCTGTCACAGACTATGTGAGGTTGGAGTATTTGTATATATAATCAATGAAATAAAGTGTAGACCCATATTTTTTACATGGATTGCGAAACAGGCCAAGCCTATATTAATCACTCTCCATGGCACAGATGATGGCATATACTTTCCTACCTACTTGTTTTTCAATGAAATACATATCCAACTTAAGAGATCAACTAGATACACATCAACACACGCAATGCGCCCAGAGCGTGCCAAGGAAAACTGTTGACCATGGGCATATAATTTGGAATAATCTTCCATGCAAGTTTCATCCAATATTCTGTAAAATAATCCCTAAATTAGTAAAATACAATAAGCAGAGGACATTTACATATTAGCGGGAAAAAGCATCACTAGGGTGGAATGAGTTAAAAGAGTCCATGGTTTTTCTGATTGCTCAGCTGGACCATCAAGTGCCTGTAATAGGGGTGTCAGGCTTCTGCAATTAAGTAACTGCAGACCAAAGAAATGGGAAAAGGGGCATCTAAAACTGAATTTACCAGCTGTGAAAATTGCACATACAACCTGCATATTGAAAAAAAAAAATTCAATCATACCAAACTTGTCATGTATCCCTCCCTATCTTTACAAAACCATGTCGTTTTCAGCTCAATATGTACTCGGTGGACCAGGGAAATGGAAAAAAAATCAAAACTTTCAAGAGCTGTAGGCCTGCTTGCTGCTACTTAGGCAAGGGATGAATTTGTTGTGGATTTCATGAGGATGTATTTACAGCCTGTGTGCTACTTTTTGAAGCTGACATTGAAATTGCAAAGATGACTGGATTATTTTAAAATCTGTTTCGTGTAATCTATTGGGGTGCAGAGGACACTATATCCAACTCTGCCCCACTCCCACCCTAAGAAAGGAGATTTTCTAGCTTCCCCCTCAACGGGCCACATATGTTTCACAAAAGAATATGGCACAGCACAGTGGCTATATGGCTTCCCTGTGCCAGGAAAGGGTGAAAAGGGGGTACAAAAAAGTTAAATTTTGGGAGCTTCTGGGAACTTACCCCAGCCCACACTCTTCAGCCACCCTTTTAAGAAATATCTGGATCCACCACTGTGTGTGACCCAGGAATTTAAGTAAAAACATTGGGGCAGATGACATTTGACATCTGGATACTTTTATTTCGTCCAGTTTTAGTGGGCAATAGTTACAATTATGGCAAAGAAACCAGTACTGTCCAGCTGAAAAATCTCTGTAGCAAAATTTTCTTTATCATTTTTCCTACTTCTTTACTACAAGAAACACTTATCTTTGAGAAAATCTGTAGCAATTTTGAAGAGCTTTGTAGCAAATTTTGCCACAATGCTACAGCTAGACAACCCTGGAAACATTGATTTTGAGTGAAGTTTTAAGAAGGCCTTGCCTGAGGATCAGACTGTTGATGGGGGTCACTGGTTTTGCCCTGCCTGTAGGTCCATGAAGCAAAGAGTGTCATTAACCAGGCAAAAGATGGCCCCCAAAAACATCACAGAAACAGCCCAGAACCCTTTGCCCCCTCCCTTTCCCCCCCCCCCCCCCCACGCTTAACCCCTTTACTTACCCCTAGTGACTGGCCGTCGGCAAAGACATGTGGCACAAGGATTTCGTTGACTCCAAGCCTCTCCATCAAGTCTTTTTGGTTTTCTGTACTCATGAAGACGTCCCTCTCCTCAAACTCCACCATGTGAGTCTGTAGGATATTCTTCACTTTTTTACACTTGTCTCTTGTCCCCCTTATGATGCGCATACTTGTAACATACATAACTATCTTCCCTTTTTCTGTCTGTCTGTAGTTTTTCTGCAAAAAGCAAAAAATTTCAGATAAATATCAAGGAAATATTTTATTGATGCATACTTATAAAATATAGCCAATAAATTTATCCCTAATAAATGCACCACTAATCCACTTCTTTTTCTGACAAAAGAAAAGGTGAAATATGATGCCCTTTTTGTCATGTATATTTTTCATATAACTATGGCATGATGGATGAAATATACCTGTCACAATATAGTTATAGATATCACTACTTATCCATCACATGTAGAGGTCTAAGATAATGTTTTGCCATCAGTTGGCAGCTACCTTTACCCATTTTCGCAAATCTTTAATCGGCAAAAAAAAAAAAAAAAGGCACTGAATTAAGCTGCCAACTGAAGGCAAACCACATATTCCCTCTGGGATCACCTGTCATGAATTTTTTTTTTTTTTAATGTTCTGTTTGTTTAAAAAAAATCTTGCCTCAAAAGCAGACCCAAGCTGCGTATTTTGTCTACATCATTCACACGGAACTTAGTCTGCTTTGCGGGCAAAAAAGAAAAAAAAAATCAAACTGTGGCTAAAAATGGATTCAATAGATCAATATTAATTTTATTTCATATGCCACACTGATGCCAAAAATCACGCGATATGTACAGATGAATAGATGACAACACTGTGACATCACTAGAAATGTGACTTAGTGCACGAAAAAAATACACATTTACCACACATTTTGTATGTTCATAAGGTTATCCTCAATCTTATATGTGAAAGACACACTGAAAAGGAAGATGTCTGGACATGGAAGTAATTACAATATGTGTACTTGCTGTATTTAGAACATGACACAGACTATGATTGTTTATTTGTGTAAACATGGATGTCCTTCCGCTTTCGGGATTACTGCGTCTTTTGGCATTCATCATTATTCATTCTCAGTAAATCTAGAATGCCTGAAACGTGGTAAAAAAAAATTAAAAAAAGACAGACAACAGAGAAACAGATATCCTAGCATGCATGGACACCTAGTTTTGCATGGTAGATACCCTTAGCACTGTTGGGAAATGGGGAGGGGTGGTGGTGGTGTTTGCATTTAATGCATTGTAGTGGTTTTTACATCCAAACTGAAGTCTTTGAGCATATTCTTTTTAAGTTTTACATACACATGGACATCTCAGCATCCTATTTACATATAGAATATTGGCAAAGTACACTGAAATATGTAATCTCACATAAAAGTCAGAGTGCTGGCAATACTGTAAATACATAGTGGATCACCATAAAAAAAATGACAATCAAAGCATGATATATGCCAATTTCAAACCATTCTAAGCATTACTGGATAATGTAGACTACAATAAAAAAAAAAAAAAAAAATCACATAACCCGGAGGCAAAAGTACACATCATTTGCTGAAATACATAGCAATATAAAACCAAATAATCATGGAGCTCATCTCAAAGCTGTTGTCATGTGAAAACATCATACAGTGAATGCCTGTCTGATGTTACTCGCCTTAAACATTCGGCGAGTGTTTGGCGGACAGATGCCAGGTCCATGTAAACATGTTTATGACATGACCACACACAAAAAATGCAATTAAATACAATGCTGAAATATGCAAAACTTGATGTAACCAATACTAAATGATGTCTTTCCATCAAAATAATATAGACAGGCCAAAGACAGCTGTTATCTATTTTTGCTCAATAACTCATTCCACACTGATAGAAGACCAAGTCAACATCATTCCTTGGCACAACGTACACAGAGTACACCAAGGAAAGCTGTTGACCATGGGCATATAATTTGGAATGATCTTCCATACAAGTTTCATCCAAAATTTTGAAAAATAATCCCGAAATTAGAAAAATGCAATTGGCAGACGACATTTAGATATTTGCGGGAAAAAGCGTCATTAGGGTGGAATGAGTCAATATAATATGATTATGTATATATTGCATGTCTGTAAGACCACTCTCTTGAAGATCTTTGCTATATTTCTGTTAAATACACTTTAATTTTAGGACCACCTGTATGTAGTATAAGACTACTTTTTGCTGACGGCAGGGGCTGTCTTAAGGTAATGTACAACCTGGAAACGTCACTTCACTTTCAGGCCAAATATCACAGAAACATATATCCCTGACATAATAAACCTATATACTCAATTAACAGTAAGTTTTGCAGAATCTGTCTGCAGTGAAGGTAGAACTCAAAATTCAAGGTTGTTGTACATGTATAAACACAAGCATTTTGGGTTAAAACTGTGTTTTCTGTAAAATTATGGATATTTTTCCATAAAATATTCAGATAAAGTGGCCAAATTTGTGCTACTATAATCTCAACACATGTTTCTGCAAAAGGCTATTAGGTATTTTTTATAACTTTATCTGTGTGTTTTCAATGGTGATACAAATATTGGAAAATGGTTGTTTTTGTGAAATTGATAAAAGTTTGTGGAACTCTTCATTTTTGGTATGCATTTAAAAACAACAGATCATCTCTTAGTAAATCCCTGATATGCTTTTGCTTTAGACAGTATTTAGAATAAATCAGTTTTAATTTGATTAAAATTTCTTTTAGAAAAATAGTCATGTGAAATGGACATTTTAGAGCAGACACCTATCGTCAGTAATCAAGATCCAAAGGTTAACATGGTCCATTAACTATCATGTTAACATTGAAAACATTTTGTTAATTTCCTCAGATTATGTCGGGGCTAGAGCTACTGAATTTGGACATATGATAGACAACATACAGGTCCAGCAAAATGTCTCCAAATCTCAAAATGAACAAATGATGTAAATTTGGTTGGACAGCTAACACTGTATAGACCTATGCGGATCACTATTTGAGTATGTTGATTAACCTTGCTGGTATATTAGTCTGGGTCAACAGTTTCCCTATGAGCACTACAAGTATATGGTGCTGTCAGTGTCCCAGAGAAAGCTGTTGACTTGAAGATTGTTGGCCTGGTACCTTCTCCTTTGAGACTTAAAAAACAGATAAACTTAAAAAAAAGGCCATAACAAGCAATATTGTTTAATGCCAATTGCCATTATTTAACTCTTTATTGCCAAGTTTGACAAAAGTGGATTCATATTCTTCATATCCATTATATATTGACCTTTTATTCAGGTCCCAGTACATGTATGTTTATAGTTGCAAAGGACAGAAGGCTGGTCCACGTCAACAGCTTTCCTTGGAGTGGTTTGGCTACATTTCATGTGAAGTGTACTAAGCAAAGCTACTCAACTTCAGACTTGGTTGAATATCATTGTACAGTGTTTTAGTCAACAAGTTTCCTTGATCAGAAAAACTGTTAACCAGCTGTCTTATGTGGAACACAACATGTCAATTAGGAGTGAACGGATAATTTTCTGACAACATGGGGACAATTTTGCCCACTTTCGCTCCACACCCTCCGAACACAATAAGGCAGCACTGGGTAGGCGGATATATTCACTGTTGAACACATACGCAAACAAAAGCAACTGGTGACTTGCATGCAGACCAGGAAGTCAAATCAAACCACGAATCCTTTGTAACACATCCCATTGTACCTGCTTGTGTCAAGTGATGTTCATTCCTATATTTAACCCTTTGTACTTGTGTATATTTTTTGCCAATTTGTGTCTGTTTATTTGACTCATTATACATTGTCATCCTTTGGATTCTGTACATGTATATGCATCTATATTTCATACTCTCTGCACCTATATGATTTATCTATACACGTATCCATCAATATTTGCACTTAGTAACTATTGTAGTTTAACCTTCTTACATCCATTTACTGGGGCATCTACCATAATCATCACATCAGTTTCAGACACCATGGATACTATCCTTTTAAGACACTGCACTCTTTATTCCTGATTCTACCTTCACATGAAACCAAAAACAAAAACAAAAACAAAAACAAAAACAAAACAAAAACAAAAACAAAACAAAAAAAACAAAAACAAAAAAAAAACAAAAACAAAAAACAAACAAAAAAAAAAACAAAACAAAACAAAAAAAAAACAACAACAACCAACAACCCTGCCATATGACAGGACATTGAGCCACAGGGGCAGTTTTAAAATTGTGAATCTTACTGTGTATCAACTCCTTAAACTGTTTCTCCTCAGTTTGAAGTTTATGAATTTTGAGTTATCCTATCCATAATGGCCATCAGAGAGAAGACTTTGATTGTAAACCTTCATTTGGTGGGTCAGTCAGTGGGTTAATGTAGAAATACAACCAATCAAAAGTGTTGGCATAATTATTAAAATGTAGACTTCTCCCACTTTTCCTAACTTGAATGCAATTGGATAATACTTTCCCACATATTTAATGAGCTGATCAGCTGTTTTGGTCATCATGAAAATCTTTAAAATTGGACATGGATTAGTACGCATATGTAATATGATTGAAAATGGGTAGATCTTAGATTTTGAATGCTACATTTGCAAGAAATATCATTCTGTGTCATAACTGTCTGCAAATTGCACATCTGTTTTATGTTGTGTTTGAATGTGTATCATGCTTATACAGTGCCTAGGTGGCAGAGTGATATAAAGCTCGAGTCTGCAACCAAAATGGTATCATTTTCAACCTTGAATCTCTGACAGAACACCAATATGGTTGGCACTGTGTTAATAGACATAGGAGAAACAAAATCCAGTATGAGTCACCTTTTTGGAATAATGTTGGGATCATTTGTTCGTGCATTTTCATGTCATTTCTTAACATAGCCTCACAACATGAAAACCCACCAACCTGAGATCTCAATGCTACCTCCAAAAGGCAACCCATACTGGATTCTCTATATTCATGTATTACCCCTTAAAACATCTCCACTTGAGGTCTTTATAACTGATTTTTCCAAATCTTTGTATTGACAGAGTTTAACTCTTAGCACCCGTCAATCTTTGAACTCTCAACATCTGCCAAATGAACTCTTTGATTCCTCACTTTTCTATCAATAGGGTCAACAAAAAACCCCACCAATTCAAGGGAAACATGTTTTTCACTGTCATTTAACCCTTTCAGTGCCAAATTTCAGACCGAGTCAACAGCTTTTCTCGGGGCACATTGGGCGCAATGTGGCCTATGTGCGCTGAGAAAAGCTGTTGACCTGGGGTATTCTCTCTGGAACTACAGGCATATTGACCAGTACTTGAATGAAAGGTCTTTTCATGAGGAATACGAATTCGGGATCCTAATGATTATTCAGACTAGTTTGACTAAAGTAGATCAACTTAAGATGTGATTGGCACTCAAAAAGTTGAATAAAGAGACATGACACAGCCAGAACCTTGAATATATACTTGACAAAGGTTGATCTTGTGTGCAGCACATCCACATATATCTGCATGGTCACCCTGTTACAAGTCTTTATTTTGATTTCCCACGCTATTGTCTGAACACCCACCCCCTTTCCTAGTTCGTTGATCCTCTTGTCAGGTTCAGCCAAGCTGACAGTTTGATTCTGTCCTGGGAGGCGTCACGAAGTGACTGGAATGTCCTCAATCAGGTGTTCATTGTCGGAGAAAAATGGTCTGCACAATATACATTACCCAGGGAAATATAACATGGCCAACAACATATGCACCGTAAGGGGGTTTTATTTAAAAAACCTGAAACAAAATGGCCTGCGCAGCATGCACCAGCTGCAGGCAGCGCACATACTGCCACGAGATGTAACAAAAAATAAATAAATAAAATAAAGAGAAACAATAATGTGCACCAGAAAAGAGGCATATTAAAAGGGGCCTATAACAAAATCGCCAACAAAATATATGCACTAGAAAATAGATACACCTAACCAAGGCTTATAACAAAATGGCTAAGATGTGCACCACAAAAGAGACACATTATCAATCAAGCCCATTAAAATGGACAAAAAATACAACCTATTTTATTTGTGTCTTTTTGTCCAGAGCCACTTCCTGGTAGTCTTTACCTTATTCTGCAGTCCAAACTCTTTACTACTAGAAGAGACATGTAGATTACCAAGGCCTATGACAAAATTGTCATAAAAAAGATGTACTAGAAAAGGGACACATAACCAATGGCTGCAACAAAATATGCACTGAAAAAAGGACACATTACAAGGGGAAAAACTGATGCCAGGGAAATTGGTAACTTGATTGTGCCTGAAACCAGCAGCTCTATGAGGCCACAGTGACCTTCTGGCAAACTTTTTGCACAAACATTGTTCCACGAATACATGAAAATTGGCTTTTTTCATCTTTTATTTCACTACTTATGGTAATCATCACCTATTAATAACACTTGGTGGACAATTATGGTTGCCTGGCCATAAGTACAGAAGGGACAACATTAAGACATGACCCAATTCAAACGACTATTAAGAGTAATCTTGGCCTAGAGGAAACTTGCCTTCCTGAATAGTACCTAATATCTCAGCCACATTATACATCGGTTTCAAGTTGGCACTGTTTATGTTAGTATTGTTCCCACATATTCGCATGCATGTTTTTCAGCAGGTAAACTTCACTGCTTGGAATTCTCTTTTTGTATGTTTATGGTTAAAGTTGTCTTGAAAACCATACCTTATGGGTTCACCAAATTGTGGTCTCTCATGGGAAGTTTTACATGAAAAGTATGGCAAAAATATACTCCATGGGTGGCTTCTGAAAACAAGGAGCCCTGTTTTGTTTTAAATTGACATTTATCATTGTGCTTGTGTTCTTGTACATGTATATATTTAGATCAGTCCATGGGGCCTGCATATGAATAGTAATTAAAATGCAATCAGAGATTGCTAGATCTATGACCGCCCCCCCTCCCCCCGACTCAGTGACCTTGGGTCAAGGTGATCCACCTTTGCACTTGTCTCAGACCTTATGCAGGATTAAAACCATGTGTAATAAGAAAGGTCTATGTAAAAAACTTTTCAACTTATAGCATGAAAACCAAATTTGCTAAAATGGCTCTGTGACCTTGGGATTAAGTTCAAGGTCACCGGTCTTCAAACTCGTCTGAGAGTTTATGCAAGAATAAAATCGTGCAATTTAAAAAAGCCAATGTAAAAAACTTTTCAACTGATCGCGTGAAAACCAAATTCACTAAAATGGCTCCGTGACCTTGGGAATTTGGTCAAGGTCACCCGTCTTTGAAGTTATCCAAGACTTTATGTAGGGCTATAAGCATGTGCAATATGAAAGGCCTATGTCAAAAACTTTTGGATTCATTGTGTGAAAACCAAATTCACTAAAATGGCTGTGACCTTGGGTATTCGGTCAAGGTCATCCATTTTAATACTTGTTCAAAGACCTTATGTAGGACTATACCTCATGTGCAATATGAAAGGCCTATGTCAAACATTTTCCAACTTATCGTCTGAAAACCAAATATCAACACTGTGCTTTTTTTTTCCATCAGTAATGACATAGGTGATTAGTTGACAGCTTACCTCGGGGCAGTCTGGCTGTAATGTGCCCACACTGTGCAAAGGGCACTCTGGCCGTAATGTGCCCACAGTGTGCTAAGGGCACTCTGGCTGTAATTTGCCCACAGTGTGCATAGGGCACTCTAGCTGCAATGTGCCCACAGAATGCTAAGGGCACTCTGCCTGTAATGTCCCCACAGTGTGCTTAGGGCACTCTAGCTGTAATGTGCTCACAGTATGCTAAGGGCACTCTGGCTGTAATGTGCCCACAGTGTGCTAAGGGCATTGCCATACTGGCTGTAATGTGCCCACAGTGTGCTGTGGAAAGCTGCTGACTCAGTATCCAGAGGGTTAACAGATTCTCTCAAAGTACAAAGTATACTCAGCATCAACAGCAAGCTTTAAAGTGGCCAAATTAATACAGGAAAGTCTATGACTAACAGCTTTCTACACCTTGATGGGGATTTGTGCTCATTCTCAAAAACCTGTATCATTCATACCAAAATGTAGGGGGATTTCCTTGCCCAGCTTGAGGGAATAAGATAATAGAACAAATCAGCAAATAATGCTGTGTTCATCTCACTCAACACTGAAATATATTTATAATATTTTAAATTTATTTTCATACTGGGTCAAAGGGTACCTCCCACATAATGCTGCGTTAAGTCCACACAGGAAATGAGCCACAAAGTCAGCTATGCAGGTAAAACCCTGTTCTATTATGTAACACCTTGCACTGTAATGTTGAAGAAATGCATGAATGAAAACTACATACCAGTTGTTACATTGTGCTGCTGTGGTAATCTTTGATGAATCTTACTCCTAATCCTACTCATGTTTGCTTTTACCATTCTACACCAATTCCTACTTTGTATAATTGTTCATAACACGTGCCAGTGTATTCACGATCTAGTACATGTACAATGGAATGCATGTCCATAACATTACCACTGTAATTCCCCATAAAGCACCCCTACTCCCTAATGTCCTCTCACTTTCCAGACTCAGCAAGAGCTGAAATAACGACAAATATCCTTGCCTTTGTCATAATGCTCATGTCCGCATTTAGAGATTATTAAATCTAGCTGATTGAATGCTGGTCTTGATGGTATGGAAGTGTACAGGTGTTCTTTTACTGTGAGATCCCAGGTAAATATCACAATGTTGAGATACCAGGTACATGTACATGAACATGTTACAATGTTCATATGCATGTAAATGTTACAATGTTGAGATAACAGGTAAATGCTACAGTGTTCAGATGCAAGTAAATGTTAATAGCAATGTTGAGATAACAGGAAAATGTTACAATGCTGACAATTAAAGAATGTAGTCTGTAGTTGTTCCTTTTTCTTCAGATATTTTCTGTGTGCATGGAAACAATGAGGTGTTCACATATATGCCAACACACAAAAGTCATTCTACACTAAGGTCATGAAGGAATGACCTTAGTCAATGGTTTTTGCATTGCCAGATGAGTCATGTTCCATTTTATCATTGCAGTAGCTGTAGTGGGACTTGCCTGGCAATGACCAAAAAAACAAAACAAAACACAACACAACACAACACAACACAACACAACACAACACAACACAAAACAAATAAAATAAAATAAAAAAATATAGATAGAGATGGATGGGTGGGTGGGTGGATGGATGGATGGATGGATAGATGGATGGATGGATGGATGGATGGATGGATGGATGGATGGATGGATGGATGGATGGATAGGTAGGTAGGTAGGTAGGTAGGTAGACAGACAGACAGACAGACAGACAGACAGACAGACAGACAGACAGACAGACAGACAGACAGACAGACAGATAGATAGATAGATAGATAGATAGATAGATAGATAGATAGATAGATAGATGGATAAAACAAGCAAATAAATCAATAAATATCATAATTTTTAGACTGGAGATGTTTGACCTTGATTGAAAGCTTCTTTCTTTATTTTTTGTTTCGGTAATAAAGCTAAAAATGTTATTCTCATTTAACTTGTCAATCCAGAAAAGGAAAATCAGTCAACAGTATATGAAAAGCCAGTGTAAATTACAGCCAAAGAATCATTATGTCCTTAAAGATACATGTGGTAGGTAAAGTCACATTCAATAAAGTGGTAAAAGATTTACTTCACACTGAAAAAGTCAATAGCCATTTATATGTTTGCTCTAACACTGACCTTTCTTCTCTACATATTCCACCATCTAATTATAGCCTCCAAGTCCCCCACCCCCACCCATTAAGTCTTTATCCTGCAAGAACTAGTATCAAATCACGCGGATACTTCACACAAAACTATTACATAAACCTTCATATTTGAGAGTCTTTTCTATGCCAACAGATTGTCAACACCCAGTAGCAGGCAGATCTAGTGGAAACTGAACATCAAATATTTAAGATCTACCACGCAACCTTCAGGGTTTCTTGCCAGACTTTGATGAAATAGAAACCCAACACTATATTGCACAATCCTTACTAACAATAGAATTAAGTGTGGCACTGATGGTCACACAAGTAGCTTGCATGCAACAAAGACAGAAGCGCTCATGTTTCACTCCATCAGAAGTTTCAAATTGATAGAAGTCTGTAAGCGTTTGGCTCCATGCCTCCTCAAGACAACTGGGCAGCCATTTTAATTGTGTTTTTGGCAAGACAATAGTACATCTGTCACTGAGCTGTTTTCCTAGTTATCCTCTTGTTGATACGATATATATTTTTTTTAATCTTATTTTATTTCATTTTCAAAAATTTTGATAGACTGTAAAATATGTGACATTCATATTAGTTGTGGCACTGCTTTGGCATGCACTATTAAACAAAGAAGTAACAGTGTGTATGGGCAGATCTCTGTGTCAAACATGGCAAAATATGTTCCACTTGCTAAACTAGCAAAATGGATAAAATTTTAAGAGAAATAGTCACATTTTTAAACATGCTCTAAGCTAGATATAAGAAGCCAAAATGTATAATAATAAGTAGTCTTTGTGCCCACAAAAATGTAAGTGTCACAGTTTTCCATCAGTTAGCCCATATCATGGCAGTTGATTGGCTGGCCTGGTGATGGGTTCAGACATTTTGGCAAGTATTTGATATGCAAGTATTGAATTATTTAATTCCTCCTCCCCCATCATGCAGTCTTATGTGACTATATCTAACTCAATTACATGTAAACAACTTACAGGATGGAAAAAAAGAAAAGAATGAAGGGAGGGGAAGGAAGAAATTAAGGAAGCAAGGAAAGAATTCAGATAAGGTTATGAGAGAGGGTGTGAGGGAGGGAGGGTGGTTGAGAGGAACATGAGTTAATGAAAGCAGAGTTTGTTTGCAGACCATCATCCTGCTTTGGCCACAAGAGCTGTGCCCTCAGTTGGCTTCTGTCAGCCTGTCACACAGACAGCATGATTTCTGTCTTGAATACCCCATGTATTGATTGCCCTACAAAAACTGACACTGCACAACCTTACTGTACGCGAGCCTCCGCTCCTACCCAAAATACCTGAAGCCAAACATTTTGTTGTCTGCATTGCGATTTACAGTGCCTTCCTTCTGTATAGAGATCTCCAATTATGGTCTTGATTCTTTTTTTCTTTTTTTTTTACAGCAGTGAGCAACATTGTCTTCGAAACAATACTAAGCACATATATCCATATACCAGTAAATGTGCATGCTTTATTTAAACTCATTCCATACCAGTCCCTGATTTTTCTGTATATTTACCAAGATTTAAGACGACAATTGCATATTTAAATTCTTCATGAAAAGAGGTTTCATTCAAGTACCAACATGCCTATAGTCTTAAGTTAGTGGTTCTGGCACTGCCTGGCAAGTCACCATAGTATGGAATGAGTTCAGTTTATTCCATCCACAAAGGGTAGAGCAGACGGCTTTCAACCCTCAAGTCAGTGAAGATGGGTCAGTACGGTAACATTAGTAGAGACAGTAAAATGACATGCTTTGTATATCATGCTAAATACCAGTGTAATGATCAGTAAATAATAGGCAAGCACTTTTCAGTTTGCAATCTGACGACATCAATTAGTAGCGTTCATCAACACATTTACGATAATTGACAGCTATTTAAACTCAAACTGCTCAACACCTCCGTCATTTTAAATGTCAGCTGTTTCTTCTTTTCTACCAAAATTTGTTCCTTTAAGAAATATTTCAAATAAAAGTTTGAGATGGGATCTGGCAGGGCAATTATTATATCTCTGGTTACCAGCTTTCCTGGATACAAGCTCTCAACATGCACCACAATGTGGATAGTCGAATAATCTGTTGACCATATCAGAACTGATCTTATGATCAAATGACAGTAAAAGATCTTGCCATTATTCTGATACATTATGCATGTCAGTTCTCAAAAAAAAAAAGAGAAAAAAAAAAAGTTTGATAAGGATATTCTGCGGTATCATTTATTTAAACAGGGACGTGGATTAATCCACGTCCCTGATCTACACCACTGTCCTGGTTGCATATATCCTTCTATCTCTCCATGTTGTACTTTAACCCTCTCCCCCTCGAACCAGCTGAAACCAGCTGGTGGTCAAATGTCGTCTGCTTCAATGATTTTGACTATTTTCAACAGTAATTAAAAACAGCATGAATGAGAGCTGCACTCAAGACCTGTGATGATAATATGCCGCTGGCAAACAGTATTGCTTGACTTGGGTTGGGTCTTTGCCCACAGCACCAAGGAAAGGGGTTGGCTCAGTTTTAAACTCAGTCTTAACTTGAAGTTTCTAATTTTGCAACACGAAATCAAATGTCTCCCGCTAGGACACTTAAGATTTCTGCAATAAAATATTTTTGTGGACAGCAGGAGGAAGATTGATATAGTTGCAAACAATCTCTTGAATTCAGCTTATCAATACTTGTCAGGACATTTTATGTCAGAGTTTTAAAAAGGTATCTTAACCCATAAGGCGCTGATTTCAGACTGAGTCAACAGCTTTCCTCAGGGCACTTTGTGGGCAATGCGTGGAAAGTGCCCCAAGGAAAGCTGTTGACTAAGACTACTTTTTGCTTTAGACTAGCCTTGCTGCTATTTGAATCAAAGGTATCTTCATGAGGAATTTGAGTCTTTTAACCATTATATATTTAACAGTAATGAGAAAATGACTATAGCCATGATTATAGCACTTTCAGGGTTAATTTAGAGGACCCACGCCCTCTAATATCATTTACCAGGTAATCTGACTGTGGGGCTGTGTTAATTCTGTTGTGCCTAACTTGAGCATTGACCAGTCTGCTCTCCCAACATTCCTCAACAGGAGGCGCTTTGAAGGTTTATCTAAGGCATAATTCTACCTAGTATGATCTATGATCAAGTTTTATTAAGCATTTCAGGACTTATCACATGGAAACAAGTAAAATAAGTAACCCTGTGACATTGAGACCCCTACGAGCTTGACAAATATGTGAAGGTTATCTAAATACAATTATAATCAAGACCTCATCCACATAAAAATGCTCCATTGTAGTGACACAGTCACACACGAAGCTGTTAAAAACACAGAGAAAAAGCAGTTATTCATCAAGTGATTAAGTGACTGACAGTCACAAACAATGTTAACAAACTGCCAATGCCAAAATGAAACCCTGTGGAAGAGGTCCAAATGAAGATAAAGTAAATAAACAGTAAATTTATGCCATGATAGTGCATAATTTTTTTCTTCCCCCCCCCCCAATATTTATGACTTTTTATAATTCTGTTACTCTTGTTTTCACTGCTACACTGTATGTTCATAAATGTGCACAATAAGACAACCACAAATACATTTTGAGTTATGAGTGTGTCTGACACACTGGGTAAATGAAGTGTACAAAGACTTCCATGGTGCTACTGTTCTGCATCTGAAGCGATACAATTTGACACAATAAAAATATCCCTATGATACATTATACTTCCCTGCTGCAATGATCACGATACATCCATGCTGTCTGCATCATACAGTGTTTATTTCATGTCACCATTCATAATGGGTGCTCACTCTTGTAATGCTGTTGCATCATTAATTTTAGCATCTTCGAACAAGGTGTTTAAATTTGTGAAGCTTTTGTATCCCTAAATGAGCACTCTGAACAGGGTTAAAATCTTCACAACGAGCATTTTGGAATAGGAGTTCAAGATTCTTAAACATTTTGTACTCTACAAGTACATGTATTTTCAAAATTGAAGACTTTTTCTTTGAGGAGTTACAAGTTACTCAATCAACTTTCATGCTTTCCAGTACACATTTTAAAAACCAGCGCTCAGAGAACAGATTACCCTCGGCACCCACAATCTCTTTTTTTTCTCAATTCTGCGATTTTTTTAGACTTTACAGGTGCTATAATATGGTGTAACTACACCAAAAATTTGATGAAGCTGTGATGAATCCTTCTTGAGATATTATGGTAACAAGATGGTCCACTTGTGTGCCATTCAGAGGGCTTTCAAAAAATACCTCAAAAAGTTCATAAGTTCAAAAATAATAAGAGGAAGCTGGTTTTCAATAGGAACATGGTCCATTATAATGTGCATCTCTGATAAAAATTTGATGAAGCTGCAATGCATCCTTTGTTGAGATATTATGATAATGTCGTCCCCTTGTGTACCACTCAGATGGCCTTGAAAAAAAAAACAGTTTAAAATTTCATAAAAAATGTATACATGCAAAGAGGATGCTGGTTTTCCATAGGAATATGTCCCATCATAAGATGCATCTCTAACAAAAATTTGGTAAAGCTTTAAAAAAGCTAATGGTAATGCAATGGTGAATATTTTTTAGATATCGTGGTAACGTCGGCAGGGTTTGATGCCACTCAGATGGACTTCAAAATAGATGCATTAAAAGTTTCATAAAAAGCTTCAAATAATCAGAGGATGCTGGTTTTAAATAGGGATCTGGTCCATTATAAGCTGCATCTCTGATAAAAATTTGGTAAAGCTATGGTGAATATTTTTTGAGGTATTGAGGTAACGTCATCAGGGTTGACACCAATCAGACAGCCTTCCAATTGATACAAAATTGTCATAAAAAGTTAAAATAATCAGAGGATGCTGGTTTTCAATAGCAGTCTGGTCCATAATAAGATTCACCTCTGATTAAAATTATGGTAAACAATTTTTTAGATATTGCGATAACATCATTAGGGTTGACGCCACTCAGATGGCTTTCAAATAAATACAAGTTTCACAGAAAGTTTTAAAATAATAAGAGGATGCTGATTTTCGATAGGAACTTGGTCCATTATAAGGTGCATCTCTGATTAAAATTTGAACATTTTTTGAGATGTTGCCGTAATGTCAACAGGATGGATGGAGGGACGATGCTGGGGAAGACAATACCCTCCAGCACTTTATGTGCTTAGGGTGAAAAGCAAGTTTTTCAACAAATGAATTAATTTTTTAACAATTAAAATCATCATTTGTGAAAACTTTTAACTCCCCCATCACATCCCAACTCTACTTTTAAACTGCCCGAATTCTTTCCCTGGTCTCACAAGACCTTAACCCTTTCCCCTTGAATTAAGACTGAATCACCAGATCTCTTGACCTGGGGCAAGTGATCTTCAGAGTCCTGGCCTACAATTCTCAGTCAAATTGTTTTTCATTACTGTTGAAATTAGTTAAAAAGACTGAAGCAGACGACATTTGACCACCAGCTGATTTTGGATGGTTGAAGGTGGAAAGGGTTAATATTAACTGCACGTGTACAGGTTCTGTCTGATAATTACAACTGTACCTTCTGTCAATAGTTATTGGTAATATCTTTCTGAGTTACTGGGTTCCCCTCTTGTTTATGGGATATGACCTTGAATACAGTACATGTGACACCTAATTTCAACAAACTGAAAAAACTTGTGAACATGGCGACAAAACTTGGCAATAACACTCTGTTACCATGGAAACAAAAGCTGGCAAATATTCATGTTCGTGTGCTTCACACCTGTAATTGGCTAATTGGCTAAGAAATCAGGTTCCCCGTTTGTACCCAGAAACAATGTAACAATATATATCAATCAGCATGTCAGGTGTGGCAGATGAATAATATGAATACAAAGTGGGTCAAAAACAAATTAAACCACTATGCTTAAACATGCCACAGGTGCCTCTTGTTTTGTAAGCGTTAGATACGTTTATTCTATGCTGATTTCTGCATTGGCTGAATGTTTTGTGGCAAGTACTGAACTCGACTGACAGTGATGTTATCAAGTCCTGTCAAACACAGGTGTGTACGGCTGCAATTTGTGAGAGGTACACAAGTTCGTCACTTCACTGTGCACATCGCTGCAGGATCAACATTGATGTTAGGCGACCAGATTATTAATCCTTACCCCAGGAATTAAGAGCGAGTCGGCTTTCCTTGGTGTACATACTGAGCACACAACCCTTGCCAAAGAAACCTGTTGACCTATGGACAGTTATCTTAATAGATCTCATCTTCAACTCTCAAATTGTTTTCATTAGTGGTGAAATTAGTGAAACAGATTGAACAAAACAACATTTAATAGCTAGACCACCAGCTGGTTCTGGTTGGTTAAAGGGGGAAATGGTTAAACTTATAGATCAAAGCAGTTTTCAAACAGACGTAAATTGTCAGATATATTTGCCATTGCGTGCCATATGTACAGTCCTGTATGATGCAAAATCAGGTTCATGTACATGCATCGAACAACCTGTAATCTCTGGCATTCAAACTTCCAGGTACTGGATGGTATGATCACTTCTGAAACAAAACTACATACATGTATGCACAAAATTGGGAGACCTTGGACAACTTGAAATGCTTTTATGTTATTATGTGAAGTAAAGCAAAAACAACAAAAAAAGAAGAAATTTTTTTTGTAAATTTTGAAAGGATGTAATTTCACAAGTACTTGAGCCTGGTGGCAATAGATTTACAAATTCACAGCACAACCCACAAAAGAGGTTAAAATCCTGGACAAGTTAAACACCTTTTACCTCCAGAGATTTTGAACTGCAATTTCCCAATGCTAAGAAATAAGATAATCTTAGACATACATGTATATGGCCAGGTTATGAGAGTCCCTAGCAATACACCTGATATTTCACAAAGGGTGTGTACAACAGGATCCAATTGCCAAGCACGACTACCAAATCCAATTTTTTCTCAGCAGATTGTTTTCTCCCTTATTTACCAGAAACATGGGGTTGTTAAGTTCACAAGTACAGTGGTTCCTGTTTTGAGAGACTACTCAAATGAGAGACCATCGGCCTTGACAGATGCTTAAGCACACTTTTA
Source organism: Hermodice carunculata (assembly GCA_964020975.1). Classification (NCBI taxonomy): domain Eukaryota; kingdom Metazoa; phylum Annelida; class Polychaeta; order Eunicida; family Amphinomidae; genus Hermodice; species Hermodice carunculata. The sequence continues at coordinate 33,751,965 of OZ026619.1, read as the reverse complement.
CAAATATTTTTCATGTTATCTATATCTCCAAAGAAACACCACCTGACTTAAGAGACCATAAGTTGATCAGCCTTAAGGGTGGTCTTTCAAAACAGGCTTCATTGTATTAACTCTTTCCCCCTTAAACTGGCCAAAACGGGGTGGTGGTCAAATGTCGTCTGCTTAAGTGTTTTCAACTAATTTCAACAGTAATGAAAAACCATTTTGACTGAGAATTGTGGATGAGCCCTATCAAGATCACATGCCCCAGGTCAACAACTTTCCTTGGCATGAGTTGGGCAACTCATGCCACGGAAAGTTGTCAACTCATGTGTCAATTCAAGGGGGAAAAGGTTAACTTTGAGCACATGGACTGCTTCATCCTATAATGAAAGTGACTATAAACATAGATGCCATTGGAAGATCTGTTTTCACTGGCCTGTGGAACACCCATCTAACCCCAGTGATTATTGTAGCACCCTCATACCCTGCACCACAGTAAACATGGGCAGACCACTACAGTAGTCCCTCCTTTGAAAGACCACTCCTTTGGGAGACCACCTCCTTTGAGAGACCATGGTTGACAGGTCTTTCTGTAGTACTTTTCATGTTATTTATACCTTCTTTGAGGGACCACCTGCTTTATGTGACCACCTTTTGGGTGGCACTAGGGGCGGTCTCTCAAAGGAGGGACTACTGTATATTCTCCCCTGTCGGTGGCAAAACATTGTAATTTTGCCTTGAAGTGCCTTATCTTTTACTTTTATTATCAAACTATCAGTTTGAAATTGAATTACAGAATATACATTAAGCAACACTGATATGAAGTATAGAATGTTTTTGTTAAAGATAATTTTACAAAATATATTCTCTTTTTATTAACAAAATTAGTGGGAAAGACGATTTGAAAATCAAAAGTCCATACAAGCAAAAGAAAATATTTACCAGAATATGTTAAATAAATAAATGAATGAGTAAACATAAAAGATATGGAAATCATTCAGTTATGCAGGTACAAGTACACACTAGCTGCTTTGACCTCATAACAAATGCAAATGTCCCTGCATCATTAACATACGAACAATTATTTTATCTCGTTCTCATTTACAACACTGCGAGAATTCCATTCCCATCTACCAGAAGACATCAAAAGAGCATTTGACGTTTTAGCTGTGTAAAGTTTAATCAATTAAGCAGCAAACCCATTCATAGTTCTATATCAGAACATAGCACACAGATTCAGTACGGCAGTGGTGTCCTTTAACCCTTTCCCCCTTGAATTAAGACTGAGTCAACAGCTTTCCTTGGCATGGGTTGGGCACTAAGTGCCCAACCCATGCCAAGGAAAGCTGTTGACCTGGGGCATGTGATCTTGATAAGTCTCATGTACATTTCTCAGTCAAATTGTTTTTCATAACTGTTGAGATTAGTTGAAATCACTGAAGCAGACGACATTTGACCACCAGCCGGTTTTGGCCGGTTTGAGGGGGAAAGGGTTAAACTCAGTTGTGTGACAGGACTGCCTGGTATACACTGTCCATAGCACATGCACACCTGTTATGGCAAACTTGATCATTTCACGGATGTGTACCTAACTGAAAACATACGTGCACTTAACCAACATGTATTTCATACCTACAGGGAAAAAAAAAGAACATTTAATAGATATTACTTCCATTTCTTGGCCAACAATTGCCAGACAGGATCTGCAGGTCTGTACTTGTTCGTGATTTATAATAACTCAGGAACATATAATAGCAACAACAACAAAAAAAGCCCACACACTTTTTGATGTCCGTTGGTTTAGTCTGTATATCCAACTGTACAGTGCATTTTTCTGTGACTAAGCAATGAAAATATAGTGGTACTTGGGACTCTATGTGGTGTGCGTCTGCAAATTTATATATGTAGTTTTCATTTCACTTTATTATGTTTCATTTCACATTAGTGCCAGGAAGTCTTGGAATTTAACCATCAATTCAAATTTACTTGTTGTGAAATCTATTTTTCAAGCAGCACTAAATATCCTTCTATAGCATAAAATTTTGTTGACAAAGCCAATTTCTGTTTTTGACACCATAAGAACACAAATTCTCAGTAGCAATCTTCACCACTGAAAAATTACTGTTCAAACAGTACAAAATAAATGAATTTCAATTTTTTTAATTTTGGTGAAACTATTGGTACTTTGGCACATATAAAATTGAGAGGAATATAATTATATGCAGTACTTACTCCATGAATATATTTTCCACTAAAAGCTATTGGGGGGTGGGTGGGGGTGGACAGGAGGTGACTTTTTTACCTGCCATACCAGTACACTTGTAAACAGTGTCCTTGCCAAAACATTAACATTTCACAAATGAGCTCTCTCATATGAAATATTTTTTTACTACAGTAGTCCCTCCTTTGAGAGACCACCCCTAGTGCCACCCAAAAGGCGGACACATAAAGCAAGTGGTCCCTCAAAGGAGGTATAAATAACATGAAAGTACTACAGAGAGACCTGATAATTGTGGTCTCTCAAATGAGGTGGTCTTCCAAAAGAGTGGTCTTTCAAAGGAGGGACTACTGTACCTCAAAACAGTACTTTTCCTCGTCTAGCCGGTTTGTGTCATGAAACAAATTGTGTAAATGATAGCCATAGCTACAACACAAGAGTGGGCTGACATGACCATATCAAATGTCCAGACATCATATCTGCTGTCCAGACCCCATTTAGTCCATTGAATCCACGTTTGACTGATTTATTTGCCAGTTACTCCTGCATATACTGACTTGTCATTTGTACACAACAGTTTTTCTTTTTTTTTTCCTATCTGGAACCTGTTTACCTTGGCACTGAGACCCATTGGACCCTCTGTTGCTGTCCATACAAAATTAATGTTTTACAGTGGACCATAAGTGCACATACAGTCTTCTTTATTCATTTTCTTTCCTCTTTTTCTAAATTCCTTTATCCTATCTTCAATCATATTGTCCCCATAATACCCTGTACCCTAGAAACATATCAAAATTGTAAAAATTATTTGTTTTTACAAGAGTGTTTTTAGATCTCGACCTATGTGAATGAACACTCTAGCTCATTCTTAAGTTTAGGCGCAAATGGGTTAATAATACCACAGGAAACCAACAAATGGTGAGTGAGTCCATGTAGATTTATTCAACAACCACTCTGCCTGCTCTTGTAACATATATAATTGGTACTAAGGCATGCTCATGGCATCTCATTGTGATGTCATGAGAACAATGGATTCTCATGAGCACCAGTACACAGTATTTCTTTACGGTTAATGAAGTGGATCACTGTAGACATTGTGACCATGCCACCATGCATGAAAAGGTAAAGTGTGTGTGAATGGGAGAGGGCGATGATCATGTTTTTGCCCTAAATACATGCACTTCAATATAATCCACTTTTATATATTTGACATCAAAATGATAATTTTTCTGATTCATAAATCACGCTAATGGTCCTAGACATTGATTAGTAGGAGTATCTTGGTGTACTGTTCTGGCTGCACCCAGCACTTGGGAGCAGCCACACCTGTGGGTTGGATGCAAAAACCTGCAATAATGTTTTGGCGAGGAATTTTACCAAAGCCAATGCAGACGAGGGAAAATGCTTTATCAAAGGTAAAACAGTCTTTGTGGCATGGTGGACTTAACCCTTTCCCCCTCAAACCGGCTAAAACCGGCTGGTGGTCAAATGTCGTCTGCTTCAGTGTTTTTCAACTAATTTCAACAGTTATGAAACACAATTTGACTGAGAAATGTACATGAGACTTATGAAGATCACATGCCCCAGGTCAACAGCTTTACTTGGCATGGGTTGGGCACTATGCCCAACCCATGCCAAGGAAAGCTGTTGACTCAGTCTTAATTCAAGGGGGAAAGGGTTAAAAGACAGATTTTGTCCTTGACTGTTAATCTGCAACAAGTGGCCATTGCTTCCACATAGCTTCAGGGTTGGACACATGTGTGACCAGCTCCAATGGCCACTTTCATGTCAAGAAAAGAAGAAAAAAAAACAGTCTTCAGGTAATTACATGGTTTTCAATTTTGGGGGTCATGCAAATTTGACACTCTTGTGACAACAATCCTTTTCTAACTTCTAAATTTAGGAAGTCTCCATGGCAAAACAATAAAATCTGGCTTTTTACACCAGCCCTTCTGGCAAAACAAATTTTGATATTTAATTAGGGTGGTCTTTTATAACAGCTGGGCAATTAATATCAATGGTAGACTTTGTTAAATCTTGGTGAGCAATAATTGTTTTAAATGTTTTGTGTAACTTAGAATTGAAAATCCAAATTTTCAGTCTTAAAGATTTTTCATGAACATAAAAAAAAAGAAAAACACAGAAGTCTGTATGTGTAATTCAGTGGGAAACGGGTCACACTGTCACGACAAAATGTACAGGCTCCACTGAAGTTGCTTCCTTGGTGGGAGATCCCCATTTTTTCTTTAATTTTTATAAATTCTCCCACTCACCCACTTTTCATGAAATGTCTTCACCCCTGTTTGAAAAAAAAAAAAATGTCAGCTATTAAAGCTGTTAAGTGATTATTTTAATTGACTGAGAAGATCTCTGAATATATACAATGGCTCAAAATTCAGGACATGAAGGGGCAATTTTCCAAATACTCCTGGAGAAGTATGTCCCTAGCACCCCCCCCCCCCCATCCCTTCAACACTCACTCTCCCACTTGTCAGTGCCTGAAGGAGAGCGATCTCCCACTTTTAACAAGGGCCATGGAAACTATTCTTCTGGTGAGTGTGAACTCCGTAGAATGAACAGCCATGCAGATTTTACTTCCAGGCATGACTGATTCAGATGCTGTAAAGAAGATGTAAGAGCCACTGTGTTTCATGACCAGGTTTAATGGTATGGCATCAGTAATAAATTAATGCATCTGAATGACTGACCTTGTGTTGATCAACCTCAATCAATTTTGTGATTGTTGCGTCAGGTGGCTATATTACATATACTTTTTCCATTTTCGTCCCACAAAACAAAAATGCACCCGGCCCCCAGAAGTATGATAGACCACGTTGCCATACAACACAGATGTCGTCAAAAATTAATTGTAAGAGTATAGTGGGCCATATGGCTAAAACAGACTGATTTTATGTTCATTATACAGAATAAAAGATAAGAGACACATACATGATTTAATTATATTCAAGTGAGGAAGAGGAATTTGAACTTTATTTGTGCCAATACGGAATGTCATTTTGTTCTGATGCACACTGAATTATAAGCCTTGGGTATATACAACTGTACTATAGAAGGAGTATCAATGCCGCCAAAGTCCAACTATATGCTTATGTGGGTATAGACTGCCCCATTCTGCCCAATTAAAGTAGCCTCCTATGGCAGTTAGTCATCAATTACAAGTATATGTTAACTTCAGCAAGGTGTCATGCAAAGGTGATCATGATAGCTACAATATTTCTCACAAAAAATTTGATTGATTCTAGTTTATTTCTCATACGTATATGTATATGCATACACATACATATATGCAAGGTCAGATCAAAATTTGCAGCCAAATTGGGAAATAAAACATTAAGTACTGCAGAATTCAACCTACCGCTCAAAAAATTAAGGTTCAAATAAATTAACCACTTGCAAATTTTTGCAGCCAAATGAATGAAAAATTAGCATTTGGCTAATTGGCTAATGGCACCAGCTGTCCCTGTATATGTGTATGAAAATGTATACATATAATACCAATATGTATAAATACATAAAAAGTTGGGCTTATCATGCTGGGATCTACTCATATTTTCTTCAAAAATCCCTGTAAAAAGTGTTTACAAATGCTATCAAGGACCCCATACCATAAAGGACTGGGTCCCTGCTGTCAAAGCAACCACACACATGAGATACCCTTTCATTCTAATTCTGGGTTCCAGAATGCAAAGAAGGGACGTGTATATGCTTTTTGCACATGGAGGGGTTGTATAATCCTTTTCAGTTCCCAGATTTTCAGTTTGGCAGTTAAGTTGAACATTTTACTGGCAATGTTGATGTACAGGCTGTCATTGTTACAAGTCATTTGCCATTGTTTTCATAACTCAACTTACATCACACCACAAACTGCAAAACGATCCCTATAATACATGTACCTGAAAACAATTAACATACAGACCAGAACAAAATCCAGGAATGTTAGTTATGACTCCTTGGTGCCGCTGTATATGGCATCAAATCTTGTCACCTGATTTATTTTGTTGCATATGTTATAAAGAAAGGTCAAACTGGTGACATGATGGACACAAAAATTAGTGTTGTTCACACAATGATCAGTCAGTGTTATCTACACAGGAATCAGTCAGTGTTGTCCACTCGGGAATCAGTGAGTGTTGTTCACACCGGGATCAGCCAGTATTACCAACACACAGGGATCCACAAGTACTAACATTCTAAAAAAACTGGTCCAGTGATATGTGATGGTTGTCACTCCCTTAATGCACTGCAGCATTGTGGGATTAATTGAACTATTTACCATTGACAATATAATAAGTTATATTATTTTCACTTTGCTGTATTTGGTTGTTAAACTAATGGACTGTAAGCACTCCACCACCACCCCAAAAAAGAGAAAAAAATCACACCAGATTATACATGTACTTCCTTTGTTTGTGACAGGACCTACATTTCTCTGTTTACCCCATTCATGGTTAGAAGACTGTGTTACCAGCTAAGCTCAGTGCTGATTGGATACAATATCCCCAACATATAAACCAATGAAAGTTGTTGATCTGGGGCATGCTATCATGATAGGACTCACTCTGATTTTCATTGAAATTTTTCCAAACATGAAAAAATTCAATTAAAACACTATATGTCTTTTCAAGTTTCAGTGGGCACTTCAGGGACATTTGAGTGAGAAAGGGTAAAGCCAAGATGACAACTTGGCTTACGACTGACTCTGCCAACATTTGACACATAACATTATGTGTATCTTCACTTGTATGAGTATAGAATTTACCTGAAATTTCCACTTTATTTTGTGTTTTTGCTGTGGTCCACAGTCAATCATGAGCCAAAGTATACAGCTGTACCGCTTTAGTGGTTCATGCATAGTGCCTTTTGTACTTAACTCATTCCATACTATGGTCACAGGCCTTGGTCAGTGGCTCTGGCACTGCCTCACAAGTCATGCTGCAGCTGCCACAAGGGCAGCTGCATCATGACTTACCAGGCAGTGCCAGAACCACTGACACAAGACTATAGGCATGTTGGTACTTGAACGAAAGCTCTTTTTATGAAGAATTTAAATGTGCAATTGTCGTCTTAAATCTAGGTAAATATACGGAAAAATCAGGGACTGGTATGGAATGAGTTAATGTCTCCATGCACCCTTCTACTTTAGTATAGTATAAACATATTTATTTTCTCTGGATTGCCTAATAGTACACAAAGACTAATCTGGAGGCTCACCCTTCTAATTTTTAGGGGGTGAAAGCACACATGACTGCATGCTGATCATTCAGGAAGTGAAGTCATATAATTCTGTTTAAATGTCTGCAGCCTTGTTATCCAAATGAAGTTGAACCTCTGGATTTTCCTGAGAAAGCTTCTGAGAGGCATTTTTTTTCTTTCTTTTTAAAAAAGAAAAAAAAAAAACGAAAAACCTTCTGCATGACTGCCAACTGCAATTATACCTTACCATGGTCCTAACTGATGCAGGAATATGGATTCACATATCTTATTGACCTGATGTTAAAAACATGATACATTTGCATGGAATATCTCTATATCAACAAGGACATATTGATAACATCTCTCTTTGATCAGACAAATATTTGTTCCCAAATCCCAGTATCTTTCAGCACTTAATTTCCACTTTTAATCTAATGATTTTAACTCATTCCATACTATGGTGACAGGCCTTGGTCAGTGGTTCTGGCACTGCCTGGCAAGTCATGCTGTAGCTGCCACAAGGGCAGCTACAGCATGAATTGCCAGGCAGTGCCAGAACCACTGACTTCAGACTATAGAGGCATGTTATTACTTAAACGAAAGCTCTTTTCATGAAGAATTTAAATATGCAATTGTCATCTTATATCTACGTAAAAATATGGAAAAATCAGGGACTGGTATGGAATGAGTTAAAGCCTCCAATTTCCTTGGAAAAGATATTGATCATCAACAACCAAAGATTAGAGACAAGCTGCCATATTTTACGCCCTATATATCAGATGATGGAACCAGGAACTACAAGTTGATGCCGTCATCAAGGAATAGCTCAGAAAAACTTGATTGTGTGTGTGCTGCAGAATATATGCTGGTCTTCCTGCCACTTTCTTTACTGTAGAAACATAATGCTGTTCACGTGCATTTTTTTTTTTTTTTGGGCAGTTTTTGCATACCAGGCATTTGGTTTAACTTTTACTTTCAATATTTTGGACAGAGCTCATATTAAACCTATGCTGAAATATTATTTCATTGAGGCTTTATTTTCACAGTTTTGTGCCATCAGCAAAATAAAATAAACTAAAGAGACAGTGAAATTAAGTAAATATACAGTACATGTACTGCTCTCCCATACAACAGCACACAACGTTGAGTATAAATAGTTGCCTGGGGGACAAGACATCCTGCACAGGGCCCAACTTGGTCCATTGTGGCATGACCACTGGAATCAGTTACCTCACACCCTGAAGCAGATCTACTGATATACAGTACAGTGGTCCCCCTCTAATAAGGCCCCCCTGAAGAGAGGCCACCCCCTCTACAACGGCCACTTCTCTATGCAGCAAATATGGGATTTTCATTGTATTTTACCCCTCTCATAAGGTCACTTTTCTAGTGCATTTGGGGTGGCCTTATGAGAGGGGGACCACTGTACGCAAACCACACTCATTTTGTATTATCAGGGCTTGGGGGGGGGGGGGGGGTGGCTTGGTATGTTGGCGCAAATAATAAGCTTGCCCTAGTACAAGGTACTGCAAATAAAAAAAAGTACAAATAATGGTTGGTACGAAGTATGGAAATTAAAAGGGCTTCCAGTATGTAATTAAGGCAAATAAAAATGCCCAGTACACCAGAACAGAAAAACCCCTTACCCTCCCCCCCCCCTTTAAACTAAGACATAACCAAGGAGACAACAATGGTTGCCCACCTCCCTTGTTTTCGTGTCTCGACAGTTGCTACTGTAATTATTCTACTTAAATTGCTGTACGTACAGTGTCATCATCTTTAAAATTTTCACTCAAGCCTTTGAAATTCTTATTAATAGAAACTGAATATGAACAAGAATTATTATCTTGTGACAGTCATTTTATATATTTTTTATTTCTAGCAGTGTACCTGTGTTGAGAATACTCCTGCCCCCTCTAACAAGTTACTGCTCTATGCCACATCACTTTGCTTTGTTTTTACTGACTGATGTTATGCCTGTATGTACACACATTGTGACTTTATTATTATTATTATTATTATTATTATTATTATTATTATTATTATTATTATATTATTATTATTATTATTATTATTATTATTATTATCATTATCATTATCATTATCATTATTATTATTATTATTATTGTTATTATTATTATTTTTATTATTATCATCATTATCATTATCATTATTATTTTTTTTTTTCTTTTGCTACACCAAGCTTACCAGGACAATTCTCAGATTTGATGTTGACTGGACCAGGTGGCTGCCACAGTTGAAGTCCTAGCGAACAATGCCACGGAAAAAGCAGCTTCCTTACTTCTCATTCTTGTCAAAGTTAATTATTCTACTTTATCATGTGATTACAAAACCAGTAACCTTGCTACATAACACATCTATTTACAATCTCCTAGAAGTTAACTCTTTCAGTGCCACATTTTGAGCTGAGTCAACAGTTTCCTTGGTGTGCTTTGGGCAAAGTATATCGAAGACAGCTACTGACCTGGACTATTATATTCTATGTAATTGTAGGCAAGCTGCAACTTGAATGAAAGATCTTTTTACATGTACAAGGAACATGAATTAGCATCCTTATTATGATTCAGAGCAGTTTGTTTTGAGTACCGGGTAGCTCAAGTGAGGTCACAGTTGGCACTGAAAGAGTTACAGTATTGCCAGTAGTCTGCTTGGGAAACAAAAAAAATACACCCCTTTAGCAATCAATGTCATATGAAGCCGAAGGATGATCATGACACACATTGCTAAAGGGGTGGACCTTTTTCCCTTTTTCCCAAGTTGACAGGTGGTAACTGATATCTCACTACTTTTGTAAATGGAATGAGTCAAGCAAGTCCTTTCAGGTGTCTCTGTGCCCTGCATGATGTATTGGGGAGGGAGAGAGAGAGAGAGAGAGAGAGAGAGAGAGAGAGAGAGAGAGAGAGAGAGAGAGAGAGAGAGAGAGAGAGAGAGAGAGGAGAGAGAGAGAGAGAGAGAGAGAGAGAGAGAGAGAGAGAGAGAGAGAGAGAGAGAGAGAGAGAGAGAGAGAGAGAGAGAGAGAGAGAGAGAGAGAGAGAGAGAGAGAAGAGAGAGAGAGAGATGAGAGAGAGGAGAGAGAGAGAGAGAGAGCTGACCCTCTCTGTAGAGCCCCATCAAGAGAGGCCTGAGACCCTTTCTTCTTTCTTGCATGTATATTAAGGCCACATTTCTGATGCACTTGGGACAGCTTTACAGCAGGGAAACCACTGTGTATGTATATGCATGTAAATAATACTTCCCCGTCTGCACACAGTCATGGAATTCCCAACAAACACCACTGCTTGGGTCCACTGAACATTATCTTTAAATGCTGTCAACTTGTTTTCAAACTTAGTTGAACAAATATCATTAAAGAAAAGTTTTAATAACCCCTTCTGTTTTGGGGAATCCTCACTATCAGAATTATAACCATTTCATGTACAAAAATGAAACCTCTACATATTTATTTTTCTTGTGACATCTGCCAATTTTGGATAAACGGCTGAATACTTCAAGCTACACTGTATTCAAACCGACAATTCCACCCTTCCTGTTTCCCTGACAAAACAGTTCAGAAACCACTGATGCATTCAACTTGTCAGGTTCAATGTATTTTGGAACCTCCTTATTCCAGTTACTTCTGCTATAGTTATAAGCACTGGTAAGTGATGACTCAACTGTCATGTTACACCCATGCAGTCCAAGCATGGGAATCAAGTCCATCTGCACAGAATACCTTTTGGTGTAAACCAGGCCAATAACAAAATATTGTTTATAAATGCATTACAACAGAGGTCTAAAATCTTTTGGGGAGAGTGGCAAACAATAAAATGTGGACTGGAAAATCAGTGAACCAAATGAGAACATCTATACGACTTGTTTTTGACCTCTCACACCCCATGTGCTGCTTCCCGTCATTTTACCATCCACTTGGAAGTTTCCATGTCATTTTACAGGCACATTTTCAATATTCTGGCATACCTGTGCCACTGTTGATCATATACCTATCCTTTTCTAACTTCAACGGTCAAAAAGTTACAAAAAAAGCTGTACATTACTCTGTCTCTTTTAAGCCCCCTCTCCCTTCCCCTTCCCTCGATCTCCACAAGAGGCCATGCACCCCCTCTGCAGAGGCCACTTCTCCTTGCTGCAAGTATGGTACATTGAATTTTCATTTAATTTTCCCCCTCAACAGAGGTCACCCTGGTCAGAAGGCCACATTTCTAGTGCACTTGGGGTACCTTACACAAGTTTGGGGGTGGGGGGTGGGGGTATGCTGCTGTAAAGCTTTCAACACGGTGTGGGTAGCGAGACTGGTCGTCTTCCTCCATTGGGCTGGAAAATAAATGTAGGGACACCCTTAGAGCCCATGCGCCTCCTCATTGCCATTTAGAACACACTGCAGGTCATGCATTGTGCTGGGACCATTAAGCCAGCAATAAAACTGAGGACCTGACAGCCACATAGACTCTTGCCTTTTGTCTCTATACTTCTGTTTGTACACTGGCCCTTTGGTCAGTCTGATAACCAAACATTATAAAGAAATAGCTTCTTCTTGTCTCCCTGGTATCTGAGAGCCACAGCCATTCAGACTTTGCAATTTATCGCATATTTACACAGAAGTGTCAAAATGTCGGGGGGAGTGAGAGGGGATGTGGTGGCGATGTTCGCAACAGACAGTTTAAATGCACCTTGTGGCAAACCTGTACCAGTGAAACCTGTTGACCTATGCAATGTAATTCTTACCAAACATGTTTGATATTGACAAATTTTTTTTTTTTTTAAATGAAGTAAAGAGAGTCAGGCAAATGACAATTTAAACCTGAGTGCTTTTTGGCAATTTGAGTGGGAAATGGTTAAACTTCCCATCAAAGGCATTTTAAAAACACAATGTGTAAGAGCACCACCAACTGTTTACAGGTAGACATTCTTGAGGTGCAGTAACAGGAGCAGCAGTGTCCAGCAGGCTGTGGCAGGCCCCCTGGGGGAATGTCTGAAATATGCAGGAAAAATGTGCATTTTCTGACTTCTGTAGCTAATTCCCATGCAATGTTTTTATTCATTTTATTTAGTTTTCTTAGGGAGCCATGTGAAGGCAGTTTGACCATATCTCATGAACAAAAGTGACCAATATTCATGAGGTGGGGTTTACTTTGAAAATTACCCTCAGATTGTGATTTGAAGTCATTTGTCAGGCGGAACTTTACCAGGACAGGCACAATTTGCAAGAGTCCAAGAGGACCGTCCACACTGTAACAGCAAGAGGTAAACATGGTAGCAGCAAGGGATCAACACCGTAACAGGGAAGGGTTAACACCATAACAGGGAAGGGTCAACACCATAACAGGGAAGGGTCAACACTGTAACAGGGACGGGTCAACACTGTAACAGGGAAGGCCACACTATAGCTAATTCACAAAAATGTGTCATAGTCAAGTGGAGGAAATTACTTCAAAGTGTCATGTTACAAAAAGTCACAATTGGGTACGATTGTGAAATTGTTGTTACTTTTATATGAAGGCTACAATGGCTACAAGTGTGTTTGACGTTGGCACCACTGGATCGAAATATTTCTTTTGAAAATAAATATATTCAATTTAACAGTTTAATGTGTGTCATGGATTCAGGATTCCATGCAAAATAAATAAACAAATAAAATCACCCCCAAAAAATGCTGTTTGGTCAATGTCACCTTACAGGGCATACTTAACCCTCAAGGTGCTGATTTAAGATTGAGTCAACAGCTCTCCTCGGGACACTTTGCGCGCATTGCGCCCAAAGTGTCCCGAGGAAAGCTGTTGACAAAGACTCCTTTTTGCTTCAGACAAGGCTTGCTGGTATTTGAATGAAAGGTATCTACATGAGGAATTTAACTCTTTTAACCATTATATGTTTAATGGTAGTGAGAAAGCAACTATAGCATTGATTAGCACTTTAAGGGTTAAAAAGATAGCATGGCACAGGAATTTTATACTTGGGGTCAGTTTAATACAAAATAAGTAGAACGGGAATGAGTTTAAATCCTGCCATTAATTGTACAATATAATCCACTTAACTATCTCCACAACAATAAAGTAAGAACTCTCTTACATATCTTACATATCAAAAGTGTACCATTATGTTTTTGATTGGTGTTCTTGTGTCAATGCCAGATTCTATACACAGGTAAACACTGCTCTGCGTTTTCAGTTACAACTACATGAGTCACGTAACACAGCTACGTGAGAGTCGTTGATCCCTGATCAATCCTTCATTCTTATTGGACACGGACCACTGGTGCTACGCTGAAGATTTTACACCTGACCACCCAGGCATTCAAGGACTATTTTCTGTAACTGTGTAAATTCAAGCTACAGCCGTAAGAATGCAATCCCAGGCTGAATATATTTAACATATTTATTCTTCTGCTTTCAGCCAGGCCAGGTGAAACTATTAAATTCTGATGAACTCTGATGAACATTTCCACCAGTGTCACCAGGCAGATGGTGATATGGCATGTAGGAATACCCATTGTCATATATCAACCCATTCAACACTTTGCATGTGACTGTAAATATGATTGATCTTGCTGAAGTAGAGTAATACGCGTCTTTTTAAGGTGACAGGAATGAAAATGGCTATTTAAATACCAAATCTGAACAGTAAACACAGCTGTATTCTGTACTTACTGGTACTTACACCAAACATAAAACATAATAATATTTTAGTTAGTCAAATCATTCATGGGACAATATGGTACCTGCTGTTTGTTCAAATGAATCAAAATTTTCCATGATCTATGACTAGCGATCGAAACATACATAAATCAAAATGTTATTCCTAGCAAAGTTCAAATGTGCAATTCACACATATTTTTTCTCACCATTAAACTAAACATATTGGCAAATTGGAAGCAATTGAATTGTGTTAAATCATGATAGTTACTTACTGTAGCTTCTGCAGATTCTGCTCCAGGCACAGGGAAAAGCACACAATATTAAGACTTACAGTCTCTTTGGGCATCATTGTGAACCCAGGGGTTGATGGGTACACACATCACACTTTAACCCTTTCCCCTTAAAAGTGGCCAAAACTGACTGGAGTTCAACCAATGTCTGATTCCAATGATTTGTATGTAATTTGATGTTTTGGAAAAACAGTTTGAAAAGGAAAAACATTTGGAAGAAATTTCACAAACTAAATTAGGCCCCATCAGAACAGTTTACCCCAAGGAAACCATCGAGTCAGTCTTAATTCAAGGGGGGAAAGAGTGAACTTGTGTTTCCACTGTATTTGCAAAGACTTGAGACATTTTTTGTGTAGCAAGCCATGCTCTAACACTTCCGGCAGCTGGAGCATTATTTGGTGGGTAATGCATCAAAACAGTTATCTAACTCTTTCAGTGCCAATCACATGCAAAGTCGATCTACTTAAGTCAAACTGGTCTGAATTATCATTAGGATTCAAGATTCATATTCCTCATAAAAAGACCATTCAATCAAGTACCAGGATGCCCATAGTTCCAGAGAGAATACCCCTGTCAACAGCTTTTCTCTTTTTTTCATGGCACCCAATGCACAACGAGAAAAGCTATTGATTCAGGTCAAAATTTGGCACTAAAAGGGTTAAGCCTTGACACATTGGTTTAAAAATAAAAGCTCTTTTTATGAGGAAGTTGAAACGGCAATTATCATTTAATTTCAGATTGATATTCTTAACTCTTTTAGTGTCTATGGAAGAGTTAATCCCCACAGACAACTATTGAGACAAGGGTCAATAAATATCATAAATCAATAATTCTGCATGGAGCCATAAACTGATTTACTTTAATTTATATTGTGTACTGACGAAACCATATGCAATGGATTTAATCCAATTTGACCACAGTGCAGAGGTTTGGGGGAAGGCCAGGTAAATAATATAATTCTTCAAGGAACTGGAAGAAGGCCTATCATTGTTTTCATTCAATTAATAAGACATACTGGCAACTTTTGGATTACAACCAGTCTGGAGTTGATTACCAAGGGAGCAGCGCTTAACTCATTTATGTCCTAATCACGAAAATTCATTTTCCTGTGTATCAAGCTGCAACTGGATGAGAACTTAAACATAGGACATACAGGTTAACTTCCTGCCAAAGCCACTGTGCTGTTGCCTGGCAACAGTGACAACTAGCCCCCATGATACATGAGTACTAATATAAAAACCAAGGGTGGCACTTCCATTTGTGGGAATAAGGAAATACTTATTATTCCAAACACATGACCACTTTTTTCCTATACAAAGCTCAGTGTGAGTTTCAAGAACATGTCTATGACTATTTAACTTATTCCACCCTGATAAAAGACCGAGTCAACAGCTTTCCTTGGAGTGCTCTGGGATCAATGTACCCAGAGCGCGCCAAGGAAAGCTTTTGACTTGGAATGATCTTCCATGCAAGTTTCACAGAAAAAATTTGCAAAATAATCCATAAATTAGTCAAATACAATTAGCAGACGACATTTAGATATTAGCGGGAAAAAGTGTCATTAAGGTGGAACAGTTACTTCTCTTAATTGCTGTTTGGCAAGGGCAACATATTTAGGTAGGTTTGATTCAGGGATCTAGCCGTACATACTGCAGGTATTTCTTTGTTTAATAATATGGCCCTGAGCAGCACTGCAACTAAATTGAATGTCCCTTATTCTTCATAAAAAGATTTAATTCATCCAAGAATCATATACTCTGTCTCCCCCTGTGGTCATAATTTGGAATCATATGCTATTGTGAAACCTGTCTTAAAAGACCATCCCTAAGGAATGACCAGATTGTGGTCTCTCAAGACAGACGGTCTTTCACACGATTAAAGTATAAACAACATGAAAAGTACAGAGCAAAGTATGCTGAAAAGGTGGTCTTTCAAGGCAGACAGATCCTCACTGGAGTGGTCTGTCAACATATTGACCATGGTATAGAGATCTACCTTTATTTCTGTGCTTATGACATACGGCACCTTGGTAGCTTTCATTCCTCACCGTCTCCAGGCACTGGATCTATGTGGCTTTGTGCTACATGTACTGTAAACACAGCCAGTGCAAATGATTGCTGATCAATTGATCAACAGTTACTCTGGGAAATCAGAAGCACATGAAGCTAACGCTGTGTTCCGTTATACACCACACTGCACCTGCAGACCAGCTTCGCAACACTCAGAACTCTGTAGTGACAGTGAGGAGATTTATGACAAATTGGTTTCTCTGGCTCTAACCAAATACAGTGATACCTGCTGTATGCCGCCACCCCTTCTGCCAAGAAAAAGTGGCCACATACAGCAGATGACCACTTACCGCAGGTAAATTTAACATAAAGACAGCAAAACTTAGGGAGTGTACAATATAACAACATGAAAAGTACCATGCAAAATATGTGCATGGCATATATAGAGAATCTAATATGGCTGAGAGTGAGTTACCATTTTTCTCTCACGAGGGATCGCCATTGGTGGGAAAATCACCAGTGACTGAGGGTCACAAGTGATTTTGCCATCAACAGCAATTGCGAGTGAGAGAAAAATGGTAACTCCCTCTCCAGCCAAGTAAGATTTTATTTATTCTATGTTTGATTGGGTATTTACTTGTGACCTTTGGTCACTCATGATTTTCCCACCAACAGTGATTGCGAGTGAGAGAAAAAGGGTAACTCCCTCTCCAGCCAAGTCAGATTTTATTTATTCTATGTTTTTATGGGTATTCATTGCAAAAATATGCCCTAGGCCTACTTTTAACCAGCCAGACTGCTGTGCTGTGCTGGTTTATTTTCATCATAGTTGTTCCACGTCACATATACTGTGATGGATACTCAAACATCCCTTGCGTACATTTGATTTTGTCTATAATATAAAATGCACTACATCACTGATGCAGGTTTGTCACAATTAAGTTGTAACAATGTTTAGGTCATGTGATCTACAGTGAGTTTATAATACTACTTTGAATTTCTGTCTAGACAATGATAATTTCAAACATAGAATTATTGGATTATATCTACATACATGTGTGTATATATACATATATTATATATATGATATGCGTGTGTGTGTGTACACATACATGTACATATATATAATTTGCACTTTTCATTCCATTTAATTGAAAAAAAATCTATTTGAAAAGCTGATAGAATTAGCATAAACAACACGACTGACAAATGAAAACTCAAAATAAAATAAATATGAGTTTTAAGCATTGATCATTTTTACCAAAGTGAGGTGCACTTTAAAAATAAGGAACCTGGTACAAACAGGGATTATATGGGATTATAGTAAAGACAGGAATAAGGTGTCAGGGTGACCTGGCTGCACTGGCTTACTGCGCATGCCAAGCTATGACATGCACACTAATTGCCACTACATGCCTTTCTTTGGCAACATGAACGATAACTTTAGGTGTTTTTCATGCATTTCACTTTCTTGTATGTAACATAAAGAGAAACTTAACAAACCCAAATCTGTAAGCTCAAGTACCGTTTGAACACTATCAAGTCTGATATTCAAAGAGCCAAGTCCTATTCTGTACCATTCACTGGAAAACTGCATAGTTCTAAATCATAAATTATAGCAAATTAATTTGTGAAAGGAGCAAATCATATTCATAAAATTTGAAATTCAGAAGAAACTTTTAGGCTTTATTGGCCTTGATACAAAATCGGGTCATCAGCAGGGACCCAGCACCATGCACACTTGTTTTGGTGCCATTAAGCCTTGGACAAGTCATTCCGCCAACTGGTGGTACCATGTATGTAGTTCCAATACAAACATCCTGAGCTGATGTGGAATAATGTGAATATGATGTTCCTTTGTTGACAGGCCTTTTTTAAAGTGTAGCCCACATTATATAAATATAATCAAACTACTTTTGTAAAACATAAGTCAACACCTAACTTGCATGATTAGGCCAATGAAATTGCATTCCACTTTTCTCTTGTCTGTACAAATAGAGACAGTCATACCAAAATTGGCAGTCAATGGTTTATCTACATATAGTATGACACTTTCCAATGTATAGTTATGAGGAAACAATACCTTCAAATAATCTCAAATGTCAGTTTTGTATGGAGCTGTGACAATCCTGTGAACTTTCCATGTTTGAAATTGCAAAACCTTATGACCCTACATTTTTCTCCAAATTTGTAAATAATAGTAATGATCAAGTGTCATACATCTGGTTCTTTGACTCTCTGATTCTTGCTTTACAAGACTGTCCAGCAAACGCATAACAGACCTGTAACACAACTACACAGTAAATATACCCTTTTAGAGCCCCAGAGAGCAGCACTTGAGGGTGGTCATTTGCATAATTTTACTTATTTGCATGGCAGCAATTCATTTTAAGCTACCACATTTATGCAAATGAACACTCTCCAGTGCTGCCATGTGGGGTCCTACATTCCACTTTGAAGCATTGTGTCCTAGGTTCCAGAAAACTCCATGAAATCTGAATCCAAATTCAGGATATTAGTAACAGGGATTTGGTAAATCCTCAATCTACAAGTTTTCTCGTGATGTTTGAATTCAGTTTAAAAAAAAAAAAAGTTAAGGCTACTATCCTCCTTTGGGCTAAATAAAGTGATCAGTATTCATATAAACCTTTAAGTTAGCAAAGTACATTGTATACATTTTTGGAAAGGTCATGATCAATGGGTTGCAAACAAATTAAAACTGTAGCCCTTTGATTTAAATTTCTGTGCAAACAACCATTTCTTTGATCAGAAAGCACAGCATGACATGGATAAACAAATGTGGAAATAACTTCTTAATGGTTTTATCAAATTGTACATTGACTACATTTGAATGAAATTAGCACTTCAAAGTCTCACCTAAAATGCCCCTTCAGTCAAATGCCTGGCTCAATGACTGATTGAAGCCTTTACATTGTCTGACAAGCCATGAGCTACAGCATAACTCGCCAGGCAATGCAAAAGTCACTGAGGTCACAATAAGCTTCAGTATTAGACAGCAGGCCTGCCTACTTTGAAAAATGGAAACAGGAAAACAGGTAAAATTCCAGGCACTGACTTTTCAATGTACATTATATTCCATGTCGATTTTACAGGACATGCCAGAACTTTTAGAAAAAAACAAAATTATCTAGTCTTTTGTGCTGTATCTCCCTTTCTGCAAAGCCTTTTAATGCTGTCTGACCATAGCCCAACAGTTGTACTGTGCCACTAAATACACATGATTCAACAACAAACTTGATGACTCATGTATGTACGCTTTTTTGCTGCCTTCAAAGAAACTTTTTCTGTCCATTTGGGCCTAACATAAAACAGAAAAATGCCAGTGAAGAGCTGCTGGGGAGGTATAAGTGCATGAATTTCAGTTTTTATGCCTTCTTTTAACTTCCAAATGCCGGTGTCAGAGAATATTTGGGCCCCCCGAACGGATGGGCCCCCGGGGGCCCATTCATTCGCCGAACGATTGGGCCCCCCTACGAACATTTGGGCCCCCCTAATACAAATTGGAATAACTTAGTTTTGGCCCAGTACACTCTATATACATCCTGTATGATATTTTGCAAACTCTAAAAGAAATCTTTCGAAAAGAATTTGTTATGATTTTATAAAATAAAGGTAAATCAAACAATTGAAACATTTGCAAGGCTTAATGTTTGCCACTATATATACATGTATATACCTGTGTATTTTACATGTAATGTGGGTACATATACCTTGTAGGAATTATCTCACAATCCTCCAAGTATATACAAAGTGGGGTTTTTTTCCATATATATTTGTCCAACCCATATTTTATCACAAATCTACCCCACATGTAAAGATTCAGGAGCCTCCATTTTCGCCTGATTCCTTTTATCTGAATTTCTGGAGATTTGGAGTATTTAGGTCATGCAAGTGCAAACATAGGATAAATGAATGAGAGAGAGCCTTGTGGTTCCAGAACATTTGGGCCCCCTATTTGTAAGTGAAAGCCTTGCAGTGGATATAAATGGGGAAGGGGCCCTTTGGTTTCAGAACATTTGGGACCCCTGTTTGTAAGTAAAGGCATGGCAGTGAATATAAATGGGGAGGGGGCCCTTTGGTTACACAACATTTGGGCCCCCTATTTGTAAGGAAATACCTTGCAGTGGATATAAATGGGGAGGGGTCCCTTTGGTTCCCGAATATTTGGGCCCCCTATTTGTAAGTAAATAACTTGCAGTGAATATAAATGGGGAGGGGGCCCTTTGGTTCCCGAATATTTGGGCCCCCTGTTTGTAAGTAAATACCTTGCAATGAATATAAATGGGGAGGGGGCCCTTTGGTTCCAGAATATTTGGGCCCCCTATTTGTAAGTAAAAGCCTTGCATTGGATATAAATGAGGAGGGGACCCTTTGGCTCCCGAATATTTGGGCCCCCTATTTGTAAGTAAATACCTTGCAGTGGATATAAATGGAAGGGGGCCCATTGGTTTCAGAACATTTGGGCCCCCTATTTGTAAGTAAATAACTTGCAATGAATATAAATGGGGAGGGGGGGCCTTTGGTTCCCGAATATTTGGGCCCCTTATTTGTAAGTAAAAGCCTTGCATTGGATATAAATGGGGAGGGGGCCCTTTGGTTCCCCAATATTTGGGCCCCCTATTTGTCAGTAAATACCTTGCAATGAATATAAATGGGGAGGGGGCCCTTTGGTTCCAGAATATTTGGGCCCCCTATTTGTAAGTAAAAGCCTTGCATTGGATATAAATAGGGAGGGGGCCCTTTGGTTCCCGAATATTTGGGCCCCCTATTTGTAAGTAAATAACCTGCAGTGAATATAAATGAGGTAGTCCCCTTCATATATATAGTTCTCAAGTTTTATAATTGATTATGTCAATGCAATTGGTCTTGTGACATTGCGACGGGGGTAAAGTCACCCTTGTAAAGTCAGCCCCTCTCAGCATTCAGTAGAACAATGAAAAGGGGAGGGGTTCTGTGTACTTAACTATAATTCTGCTTAAAAAATTACACACAAAACAACAACAACAAACACTGCACATAAGGAGGAGCACTTTTTTGATCTGGAATATTTGGGCCCTTCTATACTAAATAAATTTCACATATAAATGGAGGGGGTATCTTAAGAAATATTTGAGTACTTGTAATATGTATTTACATATATAAGGTTGTGCTCTGGAATCTTTTGGCACCTTGTATAACATTACATGCATAAATGGAGGGGGACTCTCTGGCCCCTCTTATATGTATCTTAACATTTACAAGGGTGACTTTACCCCCGTCGCAATGTCACAAGACCAATTGCATTGACATAATCAATTATAAAACTTGAGAACTATATATATATGAAGGGGACTACCTCATTTATATTCACTGCAGGTTATTTACTTGCAAATAGGGGGCCCAAATATTCGGGAACCAAAGGGCCCCCTCCCCATTTATATCCGCTGCAAGGTATTTACTTACAAACAGGGGGCCAAATATTCGGGAACCAAAGGCCCCACCTCACTTATTTTAACTGAAAGTTATTTACTTACAAATAGGGGGCCCAAATATTCTGGAACCAAAGGGTCCCCTCCCCATTTATATTCACTGCAAGGTATTTACTTACAAATAGGGGGCCCAAATATTCGGGAACCAAAGGGCCCCCCTTCCCATTTAAATCTACTTCAAGACACAAACAAATAGGGGGCCCAAATATTCGGGAACCAAAGGGCCCCCTCCCCATTTATATTCACTGCAAAGTATTTACTTACAAATAGGGGGCCCAAATATTCGGGAACCAAAGGGCCCCCTCGCCATTTATATTCACTGCAAGGTATTTACTTACAAATAGGGGGCCCAAATATTCTGAAACCAAAGGGCCCCCCCTGCCTCCCCATTTATATCCAATGCAAGTTATTAACTTACAAATAGGGGGCCCAAATGTTCTGGAACCAAAGGGCCCCCTCCCCATTTATATTCACTGCAAGGTATTTACTTACAAATAGGGGGCCCAAATATTCTGGAACCAAAGGGCCCCCCTCCCCATTTATATCCAATGCAAGTTATTAACTTACAAATAGGAGGCTCAAATGTTCTGAAACCAAAGGGCCCCCTCCCCATTTATATTCACTGCAAGGTATTTACTTACAAATAGGGGGCCCAAATATTTGGGAACCAAAGGGCCCCCCTCCCCATTTATATCCACAGCAAGGTATTTACTTACAAATAAGGGGCCCAAATATTCTGGAACCAAAGGGCCCCCCTTCCCATTTACATCTACTTCAAGACACAAACAAATAAGGGGCCCAAATATTATGGAACCAAAGGGTCCTCCCCATAAATATCCACTGCAAGGCACTTACATACAAGTGGGGGCCCAAATATTCTGGAACCAAAGGGCCCCCTCCCCCTTTATATTCAATGCAAGGCATTTACTTACAAACAGGGGCCCATATAATCTGGAACTAAAGGGCCCCCTCCCCATTTATATCCACTTCAAGACACAAACAAATGGGGGGGGGCCAAATATTCTGAAACCAAAAGCCCCCCCCCCCCCCCCGCCTCCCCGTTTAAATCTACTCCAAGACACAAACAAATTGGGGGCCCAAATATTCTGGATCCAAAGGGCCCCCCACCCATTACTATGCAGGGGTCAAGTGGCCCAAACATTCGGCAATCAAAAGCCACCGCCCACCAGCCCCTATCTATACTGGAAATTAAAAGTCATTTATAATTATTTTACAGAAGTACATGTACATGTAGTTTAGGTTAGCTAAGCTACTCATGAAAATTACTGGTCCAATTATAACTCTTCTACTCAGATCCAAACATACTTGCATCAAAGTTAAATTTTCCATTTTCTATGAGAAAGCAAACTTAGGATCGAATCATCTGGTCATAATTCCGCATTGACTATAATGCTATTCACATGATTCAGGACTATATTTTTACATTTTGCATTGAATCTACTGCCATGCCCAGCTGACAAAACACTGTGACCAGCACCTTTTACCTTTAGTCCACTGTAACATGACCAATTTTGCTGTTTTGCACTTTTAACATCATCAATGTTACGACAATAGTTAAGATGTCTCATGAAGTATGACAAAAATCAAATATGAAAGGGGGCCCAAATATTCGGAAGGGGCCCAAATATTCTAGAACGGTTGGGCCCCCGGGGGCCCGAATATTTGGGCCCGGGGCCCATCTGTTCGGCGAACGGATGGGCCCGGGGGCCCATCCGTTCGGGGGCCCAAATATTCGTTGAAATATTATGTTGTTTTCATACAGTGTATACAGTCACGACAACTCAATGGCATGCTCTGGACGAGGATCATCTAAAACCCATTCATAGTCAGAGTACAACCAAGTCAACAGCTTTCCTTGGAGCGGGTTGGCTCCTATTGACCTACAACATGCCATCATAAATGGTCTTACATATACAAACCTCAGCAAAAATATTTTATAGTAATGAAAAATTGAAGTAAAAACATTGAAGCAGACGACAATTTATATCTGGCTGCTTTTTGGGTGATTTGAGCGGGAAAGGGTTAAGGCCCAGGATAAAGGTACATGTATAATAGTAAGGGTCATGCATGAAAACAAATACCCTTAGTCACAAGTTGTCTTTGTGTAATTTTTGGATTGAACATCACAAATAAGTACACTAAAGATAAGTGGCTGATTTGAGTCTCCTATCAGGAAAGAGTTATGGTTAAACTAAGAACCAAGTATTTATTTTAAACTCCTTCCAAATAATGGCAGTGATATCCCTGTTTTCCTCTTTTTCTTTTTCAACTTTGTATCCAAAATTATCATGCAATTTTTCTGTGACCTGTTTTAATTTTCATGGTCCACAAGAGAAGCTAAGGGCAAGTAGCCAATCACATCACTCATAGGTTTGCTTCCTGTTTCATCCTGGACATCATCTCCCAAGACTAACCTGTTACGTCTACCTGTGAGGCAAAAAGATAAGGTCAAGGAGGTCACTGGGGTGAAACTTTTGATCCTGCCAGTTGAAACCCTTTGAGGTTAGATCATTGGTCACATGGTTGAACTCTCTATCCTAATTGGTTTATAATTCATTAAATACAGCTTCTCCTTCTGGCCAATCAAATATGTCTGGTCCAATTTGTTCGGAATGCTACTGCAGGCCAAAATTTACTTATTGCCATTTTTCAGTGGCATGAATCTCTTCTTTCCCCTTGGGTTTGTCAGCAATGACAGGATGTGGACAATTAAGGTGTAACTGTCAATAAAACTGAGAACATGTTCAAATATTTCACTATGAAGTCTTGCATACTGTAGGTATAAGGATAAAGAGGAACTTTCAAGCTTAGGAACAGTTCAACTGATAGACAACAATGTTTTCCCTTTGTCTTTTAATCTCAGCTGTCTTGTTACCAATAGTTCACAATCTTCATACAATTTTATTTTTGGTTTGATGTTATATCTTAACAAATTTAGTACATATATATCTACCTTACATATCAGCTACAGAATTGGCCGATATTAACCCTTTCCCCCTTAAACCGGCCAAAACCGGCTGGTGGTCGAATGTCGTCTGCTTCATCGTTTTCAACTGATTTCAACAGCAATGAAAAACAATTTGACTGAGAATTGAAGATGAGACTTGTCAAGACAACATGACCCAGGTCAACAGCTTTCCTCGGCATGGGTTGGGCACTTAGTGCCCAACGCATGCTGAGGAAAGCTGTTGACTCAGTCTCAATTCAAGGGGGAAAAGGTTAAGTAAAGCTTTAGCTGTCTACACATAACAATACCTGACTTTTGTTCCACTACAAATATGCTCTATGTAAATTTCTGTACAGGCTATTTTTAATATTATTGTTAAACCAAGTGTAAATGGCAGCAGTTACTTTCTGGCCATTCAGTGCAAAAGGATACCACACTACAACAAGCATTAGCTGTTCAAGAAAATCCTATGTCTTTGTGTTGAGTTGACAAGCCTCAGTAACTTGTAAAATGGACCAGTGGCATGTTAAGACTTCCTGAACTGTCACTCAACTATGCAGCGAAATGTTTGTTTTTGTTTTTTTCTTTTTTTTTTTTTTTTTTTTTTTTTTTTTTTGAATTTTTTTGTTTTTTTGTTTTTTGATCTGAGGAGCAGTTAGAAAAAAATTGTTTAGGCACACATCTGTCTCCATCTCAAACCAACATCTGCAAAAATTGTTACTTTGCAGCAGTGTTGCTGAAACTTATCCACAAAGTTAAACTTTACTCAAACATATTCCTTTAATTTTGAGCATTATTGCTCAATGTAGGCAAAAAAGTTAAAAGGTTACACATTTGCCACAGGTAGTTACTCGGATTTTTACACTGTACTCATTGCACAAACATTGTTCCTATATTTATATTATAAGCAAAAAGACCTTGCAAGGGTCACAATGGTTTAAAAAAGATACACTACACCCATTTGCACTCTCAGTTGCTACAATCTGTACATTGTAGCTATTTTGCACTTCTTAGTTACTCTCTCTGGCATTCCTGTATTTTGAGACCAAATATATCCTGTCTGCATGTATCTGTTATTCAATTGGAATTTACCAAAGAGCAATGGCAAGAAGTGAAGCAAAATGTTATTCTCTCTCTCTCTCTCTCTCTCTCTCTCTCTCTCTCTCTCTCTCTTCTCTCTTCTCTCTCTCTCTCTCTCTCTCTCTCTCTCTCTCTCTCATCTTCTCTCTCTCTCTCTCTCTCTCTCTCTCTCTCTCTCTCTCTCTCTCTCTCTCTCTCTCTCTCTCTCTCTCTCTCTCTCTCTCTCTCTCTCTCTCTCTCTCTCTCTCTCTCTCTCTCTCTCTCTCTCTCTCTCTCTGAGGAATAAGTCACAGAGTTATAGATGGAGACATAACCACTCTACAAAGTCACTATTTTCCCTGAGTGATGTGACAGAGATATGTCAGATAACAGTGCCATTCAAACCACTTTTTCTTGCACGTGGTCTGGTACATATGTGAGTTAACAGTGTTTCACAAACTAAGCCTAGAGCTTGCCAGCCTTAAGGGGCCTTTAGGGTAGTGGAAATGTAGTGTGGTGGAGAAAAACTTAGTATGTACTGAGTGACCCTGCCTGGACAGACCACAGCAAAGGCATGTCCAGTTGTGTCTCATAAAAGGTGTCTCTGTAGAAGTACAAATACAATATTCCGTCTTTCGAAAGACCAACCCTAAGGCAGCTTCAGAAGTGTTCTCTCATACAACTTTTCTATAAAAAAGCATAAATGCAGTAATGCTTCCTTTGCAAAACCACCCCTGGGTAAGTCTACAAGTGGTCACATAAAGCAGGCAGTCTCTCAGTGGAGGTCAAATATGAAAAAAAAGTATTATGGACTTCATAAATGTGGTCCTAAAAGGCAGGTGGTCTCTTAGTACAATGGTGTCTCAAAGGAGGAAAAATTGATATAGAACATACAGCACTGTGAACTGGTCTCTTAATGACAGGTGGTCTCTCTTCACAGTGGTCGCTCAATGGAGGGAGAATGGGTTTGTAAATTTGTGTCACGTGATCTGAAAAAAAAGTCTGGCAGGATGGAATTTTAAGTCGGGTTTTATAAATTTTAGGCATTTTTTCATTGAAAAGCATTAAAAAGTCACAGTTAGCATATATATGCATGGACCTCTATTTTTAGGCCTCTGTATAGATAGTTAACATTTGTTAGGTTGCAGGTTGTGACAGAACAGTAACACTTATTGTTGTCTCCACACAGGAACACAATTTGCTGAAGCCACTCATCACTGCGAGTGATAGCTTTCAGCAAAACCTTTTGTCCTCCAAGTGATCTTTACTATTCTGCTCTGACGCTGCCAATATTTTTTCAAAAGTCACAAATAACTAGAGGTACCTCCATTGAACACCCAGCCAGGTCAGGGATTGAAACATGCAAGTTGTGTACAAATATACGAATAATGCCATCTTACAGTTAAAAGGTTGAAACATGTCAACAAACTGCAGCAGTATTAACTCTTTGAGTGCCAATCACGACTAAAGTCAATCTACTTAAGTCAAACTAGTCTGAATTATCATTAGGATCCCAGATTCGTATTCGTCGTAAAAAGACCTTTCATTCAAGTACCTGTATGTCTATAGTTCCAGAGAGAATACCCCAGGTCAACAGCTTTTCTTGGTGTGCATTGGGCATATTGCACCCAATGTGTGCCGAGAAAGGCTGTTGACTCAGTCCAAAATTTAGCACTGAAAGAGTTAAATTGAATTGAGTGATAAGTTCCAGCAGTACCCTATTTTCCAGTGATTTTCAGCTTATATTAGTTTTGAACAGAATAGTGAGACGAGTCAGGCATATGATATATCAACTGATGCCTTACACCACTGATACATATGCAAAGAGACAACCGTAGTCTTAACTGCGATGTTGTGAAAAGTTTTAGCAGTACATGTATTCTAATTACATAGCAGTAATTTCCAAACTTATTCATACAGTTCAGACCTTCATAACATAATGATACATGTAGTGAAAAGTGGAAATCAAAATGTCTGATTGGGCTCTGTTTATGGAAAATTTTGTCATGTATAAGATTTCCCTTTATTTTGTTAAAAAGATACTCGGCACGTAATCTTTTACAAGTTAAAATTTGAAAATTCTGATCTTGCTACAAATTGACAGAATATTTGAAAACTGTTCAAACTGACATGTTGATCTATGAATCATGCATGTTGAGCTATAAATCCAAATGAGTGGTAGCTGAGTGCTACAACTGATTCTCTACTTGATATGGAGATATCTGGGATACTAAATGTCAAGTTTTTGGCAACAAAATAAGACTACTTTAATAAGAAATGTCTCAAAACTTTAAATTCTGGTAATTTGTTAAAAAATAATTTAATCTGTATAGAAGATGCATTCCCACAACTATAATGAGGTTGCATTTTTTGGACGACTATCAACACAAGGAGCAATTAACATTTTGGTGTATTTCTGACTGAGAAAATAGAGTAAACTAAAAATATTTCCTAAGCCACATTTTTAGATTAATTTGCACAGATTAAGGTACAAACATTTTTATGATGCTTAAAATATATTTTGAGATATATCCAAAAATTTAGAATATTTACATCAATTTAGCATTTGCTGGGTCAAAATAGGAGGGGGCGACTTAAGAGGTCAGGGGCACCAAAAGGGAGTACTAGGGGTAAAACTATAATGAGGGGGGCTCATAATGGCCCGGGCAATACTGTAAATTGCTTTCATTTTCCTGCTTTAAAATTTCACAGTTTTTGTATTTTTGACATTTCACTGTAGTTTTAATTTCACTATTTTGGACATAATTCCTATTCATACAATGTTACAAAACTATTTCACAGTGTTTCTATTACCACAGTTTTGTGCTACATGTATTAGCGAAATTAGCAAAAATAAGAATACAGCAAAATTAAAGCAATTTACACTATATGTATCATGATCATGCATAATATACTGTAGAGATATAGGACTTTGAGCAGATGTCACTTTCAAACTGTTAATATTTAGCTTAACTATTTTATGGCTTTATGAACTTGGTTGATGACGAGTGATCAAAAACTGCATGTGACATTTAACACTCAGGCACTTTTGGCCAGTTAAAGGGGAAAAAGTTTAAGTGTGCCATCAATACAACATGCAGGATCTCCGGCAACACATATTACATACATCTGGATCTTTTTTTTTTTTTTTTTTCACAACTTGCTGAATAGTACTTGAACTCTGCATTCACTCCATCCTTACCTATAAAACTGTAATTTACTGTTCATGGTAATATTTTATTGACAAAAAAAGGAGAGGGAGGGGGCAATTTGTGGGTACTCGAGGCCCCCTTGAAACACTGATGACAGCACGGATATGAGAACATGTCAGCCTGAGAGTAGACAACGCTGGCTGTGGTCCATTTTATGCACAGAAATACAAAACTTACATCTATATATATATACATTTGGCATTCCAGTATTTTACCTGTCATCAAATATTTACTATTTATGAAAATGAGGTCACCTGAACAGGTACATTTCCCACAACTTTAATTTAATTACCTTCCATGTGCCAATATTTTTGCATCCAATTTTATGCACTGTTTATTTAGTAATCTGCAAATTTAGCATTAATTATCACTTTATTGCTTGAGGCTTGACATCAATAAAAGTGATAAAATATTTTTAAAAAGCAACATTGGTATGAACTGTAACACAAGGCAATTATTAATTTTATAAATATTTAGAAAAGCCTTCACATTAAAGACATAAACAGATAAAAAGAAAAATTATACACTCTGAAAAATAAACGCATTTCCTGTGTTCCTTACACCATCTCACTTTCTAAGCCCTTGACAATTAAGGTATTTTGTGGAGTTTGACCATGTGGCATATTTGCATGAGTAACATGGCTTATAGGTTACACAAGGAAAAAAATAGCTGAGCTGAGACTTGTAAAACATGACCTCATGTATCCTAAACAGGCCCCTAGTATGTGAAGGGTTAAAACAGCTCTCACTAGAAATGTTGCGTTGAATGAGAAATGCCAGGACTGAACAAAGTAATCAGACAAAGATGTGATGAAATTAGCAGCATGATGAATAATGTACGATGGCTGCATAGGGTTTTTGAACTTGCTGCAAAGAGGCAAGCATCAATAGGCATCAGTTATATCCACCCAGACCCACTGAAGGATGCACGATAAGCTGGTCTGTCTGTCATACCAACAGAGACCATGTACAAACATGCGGAAGGGATGACACACTTTGGATACCTTTATTAAGATGACTTCTTAACCTTTTCCTAATCAAATGGCCCAAAGTAGCCAGATGTAAACTCATTTGCCTTAAAGGTTTTAATTTTTAAAATCTGTTGTTAATAGCAGGGAGGTTACACTTTCATGTAGCCTCCTTGTTAATAGGAAATATTTGGAACGAGAAACATAGACAAGACCTGTTGTGATGACAAGTCCAAGGTGAACAGTTTGACTTTGCACAGGCAAACATGGCTGCCGCTGTGGGAGGGAGTTGTTGAATCAGTCGAGTGCTCTCGTCACACACAATTTATCTCTTTCAGTGCAACATTTTTGACCGAGTCAACAGCTTTCCTCGGCATGCTTCCTGGGTACACCCAAAGCATGTTGAGGCGAGCCATTGACCTCGACTATTATATTCTATGTAACCACAGCCATGCTAATACTAGAATGAAAAGTCTTTTAATAATTAAGGAACATGGATCTAGACCCTTATTATAATTAAGAGCAGTTTGTGTTTAGTAGTTTGACTTTAGCAGCAGTTGACACTGAAAGAGTGAAGTATACTCGGGACAGTTGAAGGCTGACGTGACAATCACTGAAGCTCCTGTCATCCCACATTTTGGGCAAAGGATCTCACATTTTCATGAGTTTAACTCATTCCATACCAGTCCCTGATTTTTCCATATATTTACCTAGGTTTAAGACAACAATAGCATATCTAAATTCTTCATGAAAAAAAGCTTTCCTTCAAGTACCAACATGCCTATACACTTAAGTCAGTGGTTCTGGCACTGCCTGGCACCATAGTATGGAATGAGTTAAAACCCATGCTATTGTATTGCCAAATGGTGATTTTCTCATCCTGCTATTGAAGGACATGTAAAAAATGGGTGGCACTCCCCAAATTCTGGTGAGTATAGGCTCTCTAAACGTACAGAACACAGACCCAATGGGAGCTGAACAAATTGGGAAATGTGGGGTTTTTGGGAACTAGTTTTCACATGTACCAAAGCATCTAGTCCTGCTAAAGGTATGTGGAGGTTTTGTCCCACAGTAATTTCAAAAATAAACATTTCATTCATTACATTTTGGAGACAAAAATAGCCATACCAAAGAACTAAAAGATTTTATCAGTCATTGTGAAACCAGGATCTTTGGGAGCAAGTGAAGGGACAAAAAGGGTCTTTCCCCCAGTGTCTACCTGTATCAGTGTGTATAGACAATACAGCTGTCAAGGAGAGCACTCCCAGAAACTCTGTCGAAGTTTGGAAGTTCACCCTCTTATTGTTTCTTCTTGTGGACAAACTGGTGGGACTAATTATCCATTTTTAGCTTGGACCACTGGCATCAGCCTTGATGCCCTACCACAATAATGTTGTAAGAAGCTGCCTTGATTTATTTAGTCATGTTCATATTTTTTTAATAATCACCAAATTTATCATGCAATATCATCAATTTTTAGGGCCCTTGTCTCCCCACGCACCCCTGCACTTTTCAGAAAATGTAGACATATTAACCCTTAAAGCACTGATTTAAGATTGAGTCAATAGCTTTCCTTGGGACACTTTGTGCACAATGTATGCAAAGTGTCCACAGGCAAGCTGTTGACTAAGACTACTTTTTGCTTTAGACTGTTGACTAAGACTATTTTTCATTTGTATTTGAATGAAAGGTATA
This sequence comes from Hermodice carunculata, assembly GCA_964020975.1. NCBI lineage: Eukaryota > Metazoa > Annelida > Polychaeta > Eunicida > Amphinomidae > Hermodice > Hermodice carunculata. Next base: position 33,720,208 of record OZ026619.1, on the reverse strand, counting down.
TTCATGAGGAATTTAAATCTTTTAATCCTTATATGTTTAATGAGGAAACAACTATAGCTGTGATTAGCACTTTAAGGGTTGACACATGTCCAAAATTTTCACCATCAAAATACATAAAAAAAAAAATGCTGTAATATTCAAAGTCTAGATCTGAACTTCAGTGTCACATAATAAAAATTCCCAGAATGCCCTGGGTGTATAACAATAATAACAAGTTACGCTAAGCTTCAAATTGATGGCGTACAAAAGTCTTCTATGTCTGCTCCATGGTGTGAGTACTTCCCGATTTTTGTCTGTGCTTGCCTGGAATTATTAACTGTACTATGACAAGAATATTACATCAATTGGAAGAACAATAAAATTTTTCATGAATCAGACGATGTCAAGACATCGGATGGATGAAACATTATCCTATTGGTGAATGTAGTGCATTCATATATCTAGCCACTCAATTAACTTATTCCCTATAAATGATGTCAATATGATTTCCTCTTAACTTATCTGGTTTGAAAGAGCTCTTGTGCAAGCATTGCAGTGACAAGTCTGAAGTTTATCATTTCTGGATTACATAACAAATCATTTTCTACCTGCTAAACGGCTGCTGAAGTATAATAACACCACACCACCAACCAACCAAGGCATTTACCATATCAATTAATATTTCACCAGCTAATCATGTTTATTGATATGACAAGCCCTGCTATTATACAGTGAATCACCGGGTAAACATGTAAAATTCTCGATGTTTTTTCCTGATGAATATAAAAATTTCATAGTAATGCACAAGTTATCTTTCCACACAATGAATCGGTGGCATATAGAACAATCAATGTTAGCAAATGGACACACAAGTGCAGTGTGCAGAGTTCATTCCTGTCACACCCTGTGACATGCCGTGCATACAGTGCAGACATTGCTCTTTGTTTCCATGGTTCTCACAGAATTACCAATAGCTTCCAAGCTTCCATTTATAGAAGAGTCTACATTCACAAGTCTTGTGACATGACAATGTTAAAGGGCTTCATACCATGCAAAATGATCAAGAAACTCAACAGTAGTTGACTGGACTACAGGGAGCAAGTTTTTTAATCCAGATTTTCCCCAGAATAGCTGGCCTTCACAACAGACCTTCCTGCAGAGCAGACCATTATTGTTTACAAGTTTCACAGATAACCAGAGACCAAGATCATCAGAGCACTTCCAATGAACCCTGGGTGACCTTGCCTGCTTTGCAGACCTTCAACCTTCAGACCCTTTGACAGGAACCCACTCAAATAGGCATCAGGCTTGAGAGACAACCCAAGAGGTAGCACCATTAGGAAGTGGGCTACCATGGCTTGAAGATCACCCACAATAAAGTCAGGGAATTGTCCTGTACAAGTCTTGAAATAATGTACATGTATCTCAAAACAGACAGAATATACCACGTATACTGCAAAAGAATACATATACTTCACTGACATAAATATAGGTAACATTATAAGCGACGATTCATACATGCATGTACATTGGACATATGAGCAAACATGGGTTCTTACATCGACAGCAAAGTTGTTGACTTGACCTTTTGAAATAGTAATAAATCTTAACATTAAACCTCCTTTAACCCGCGACCAACTGAGTCAGCAGCTTTACTCCACACATTCTGGGCACATGACACCCACAATGCACCACGCGAAGCTGTTAACTTGTCGCCTTTATTCTCATGTTTGTGCATGTAGCCCCTAAAAACACCTATGTGACCTGCTTTCATGGATCCCATCACCCGTATGCAAATTAGCCATGTGTTGTTAGTAACAATGGATCTCCTCCTTATTTGGGAGGGACTACTTTATTGGTAACAATTCCATCTGCATGTGTCTGTTGTAGTGCGTAGTAATACACCCATATTGAAACATCACTACACTTTCCCTAAAAAACATATTGCTGGGCAGTTTGTCAACATGAGCAAAACTGTAAAACATGAAAAAAATACAAACCATAGCTCAATTGGGTATCTGGAACCACAGAACAGACTTGTGTGTTAGTGGTGCCAGATATATCCATGCACACTCACTATGATTTGCTTGTCTGTTTATGATTTGGATAGCATTATGATTAGGTAAATTTAAGCTCCATCTGCGATTGGCTGAAGAGCCTCCGTCAAGCATGTGCTATTTTGCAATAAAACATGATTAATAGTACGTGATGGCAAATTCACATATAATTCAAAAGGGGGCGCTGCATGTCAGCGCATACCATTAGCCAAACTAGCTATTGCCAGCACAGCACAGAGAGCAAGCAGACAATTTTTTCCACCAGTCAGGATGGCTGCAAGTCAATATGCTGACAGGACGTAGGATGAAATCTATGCAATAATGGGCCTACAGCTATATCAGAGTCAGTTCAGCATGATATGGATATCTGAACAACTTGTTGGTATTTTGTCACATACTGTAAATTGCTTTATTTTCACGAGTATAAATTTTCACGGTTTTTGTATTTTTGACATTTCACTGTAGCTTTAATTTCACTGTTTTGGACACAATCCCCATTCAAACAATGTTAAAATACTATTTCAATGTGTTTTTATTTTCACGGTTTTGTGTCATCAGCGAAATAAGCGAAAATAAGAATACAGCGAAATTAAAGCAATTTACAGTATTTAAATCTCAAACTGTCAAATGTTGATTCTGTGCTGTCATGTCATTTATTGAGGATAAAATGAACGTGTCTGTATTTACATATAATGTCCCCTTAATAAAAAAAAAAAAAAGAAAGAAAGAGACAACATTTATGACACTAGACCACTTAGGCTAATTTTTAATTGGAGAAAGTTGCATGCCTCAGTATCAGGTCCCTCAGATTAACAATACAACTTGTGGATCTTGTATCTTAGAAGTTCTGCTCAAGTTTTCTTTGATTTAAGTGCACTATTTTTTTCACTTTTTAATGGGCTTGTGTAACACATCTTAAGAAAATATGCATTGACAATAATGTACACTTTACCCATGCATACCAAATACAAACATGATCAGACGAGATAAAGCACTGTAAATAAAACTGTTACCGTTAACACAGTCACCGCAGAGCCTGCATCGTCCTACAAAAATAGCAAATACAATTTAAGTATGGTATGCCAGGAAATGAGACTCTAGTGTTACTCTATATAAACAACATATTTGCCTGCTCAACTTCCTGTTGTTTTTTTTTTGTTGTTTTTTTCAGTGATGGTCTCAGCGTGATGAGCTCAGACCTGTTGCCTATGGTAATAATACAAGTAGTGACACTGAGTCTGGCCTGAAAGACAAAATACCAGAGTATGGTAACAAAAGTGACATACATGTATGATCCCTTTTTGGTGTCCCTGACCCTCCCTTTATATGACAAAGAAAATGTAATTTAATGTAAATACCCTAAATTTTAAACTTTCACTATTTATTATGCATAAATAGTATTATAAATATTCAAACTATAGATCTCAACTTGAGTCTCGCATTCTGTCAATTTCTTAAATGCCCTGTGTGTGTGTTAATCATTTATAATTTGACACAACTGTAAAACAGTCCCATATTTCTCTTTATCCCACAATACAGGGGGTGGATGGGCAGTACAGGTTATCAAATGAAAGTAGACGGATGATTTACAGGCATGCTGTAAGCAAGAAACTGACTCAAAGACGTCATTACTATTGACACTTGTGACATATATATATGGATCAGGTGACTACTTACTTTGTTTTTCAGTAAATATTCACACACTCTCCAGTGGAACATTAAAGGGCCATTTTTGCACTTAAAAATGATTCCTTTGTTGATCTTTTACTGTAATAAAATATGCTTTATCAATGAAATATTACGGGATCAATAGAAATAAAATGTGCAGGTGTTTACAGTAAGTACATGTACATGTATTCTATCTTTCTGACTATAAACACCACTCATGATATAGCTTGTCTATTAAAAATACAAAAATTAAAGGTGTACGAATATTTCATGAGGTTATACTCTCAAAGCACCAGCAAAATTAGTAAAGACAAATACAGTATTCCCTGTTTATAACACCCCTCATTACAAGGCAGTTTCTGATATAACACGTTGTGTACCATGGTTCCCACTGAAATAGTTTTCCAACTACTTTTATGTTAAAAGTCCCTCTTTCATAAAGCAGTTTTGCTATAACATTGTCTGTTCTGGGATCCCAACACCAGTGTTATAAGGCAGCACTGTAATTTAGAAATAAGAGACATATTTACAGTAATATTCCCATATGTGCATCCAATTTAGGATATTTCCTGTATAAAAAAGTCAGGAGTTACAAGCAGAAATTACTTAAGGGGTGTTACATATCCCAGAATTACCTAAGAGCAATTAGTGTCTGGATATGACACCGCATGTGGCCCACAGCTGCCATAAGACACATGTCATAAGACACATGTCTACTGTGACAGACACATGGTTCCAGGGCATACATGTCCTTGTACAAGATAGGAAATGACATTTCTCCATAAAGGCATATCAGAGCAAAATCATTTTAATTTTCAAGTCAGGAGCAGGCTCAGTCTGATGTTACTGTCAGTTTTGAAGTAAAGTGGATTCCTCTGTTAACTCATAAATGCACACCCTGCCCTTGTACATGTATTTCGGTGACATACTGGCCCATGTGGCCTTCATGCACAAATGGTACAGTATGCAAAAGAGGAAGGCCTGGGTGGAATGATTCCTTAATTCTGATTGGCTGAAAAGGATTCTCCATTCATGTCAATGAATCAAGTGAGAAATTCTTGTGATATTATAGCCAACAAGAATGATGATATTCACAAAAGCATAATTTTGTAATTGCGTCCCTCTTTTTATTACATTTTGTCTGTGAATGGAGATTCTGTCCGACACTGCATCCCCTCGCACCCCCTCCTCCCCTGTTGGCCCATATGCTGCAGCAGCACAATTCATCACATACCTCTGTCACAGGTCATTGTGATGATGACCGTGACGTCTTGTCAGAGACAAGTCAAGGTTGACTTGTGTCCACTTCATACGCATCCCATTTCACTGTCTGTCATGGCTTTCACAAATCAAAAATCTCCGTGTGTTATTTAACTTGACCATAATGAATCATACACCTTGAATCATGGAACACAATGGCTGCCTGGCAGTTGAATTGGAAGCACTGTTGATTGGGCCATATCACAGTGAGCAGAACTTAGTTTCCAACACAACGATGTAATTTAAGCTTTACTTCAACTGAGAGATAAAAGGAAGGAAATAGAAATTGAGTGAGAGAGAGAGAAAGAAAGAAAGAAAGAAAGAAAGAAAGAATGAAGTGAATTTCTAAGGTAACAGCCCCACTCAAGCAAGCCACAGTACAGCATACCCTTGTAAAAGACAGCATGTCATTTTAAGACCACCCTTTCATGATATATGTACTAAAGTCTATTTATCAAATAAATTTACCTGTATTTCTAGACCACTTTCTGTTGGCAGTTAGGGTGGTCTTGAATAGCAGGTTGAGCCTACCATGAAACTAGCAAATAAAATGAACATCAAAAAAGAAAAACTCCCATTTCAATGACTGCAGTTTTAGCAGGCAATTATCAATAACTGTCCCCCTAATTGGCACCAAGGAGGGTAGGGTGTCTACCCTTCTTGCTGTAACCAAGGCTTTTCTTCTGGATCAATCATCTGTTTGTCATATGAACTCTGTTCTTGTGGTGCATCCACATTGCATGATCACATTCAATTTTTACAGTGAGTTTGGAACAAAATTACGTGTATAAATACTTCTTCGAGTTTACAAAATAAGCATTGAATCCAATGTTTTTTTTAGCATTTGTAAACCTAGTTGTGTACATGTATCTGTATATACATGTACATGTACTTATACATTGGGCTCGCAACTTTGCATGTCCTATTTCCCAGGGGTAAAAATTAATCAGGCCATGTTGATCTTCTAAAGTACTTGTTCTGAGGACAACTCTAAATTTCACTTCTACAAGTACGGTTTAAATGGTAGGACAAGTGAACCAAAAAGGGGGCAAGTGAAATCTGAAATGAAGTTACCCTGGTGACAAATGTATTGAATGATAATTGAGGTCCCTTGATGTGACAGGCATGCTTTAACTGTTACCTAGCAGCTTTAATACCTCTGTCTAAGTTTGGCACAAATCTGTCACATTCCTTTTAACACTAGCCAAATATGTCAGGCAATTATCTGCTACAGACAATGTTACAATTATAGGTGGTTAATTTGAAGCAAATTGCCTCAAAATTGGCACAGCAGGTGGCCATAACTCACACTGAGTGACCCCTGCCAAGCAGAGCCAACCTCCACCAAAGGAACAGTAACTGCTGGCTGGGTGGTGAAACACAGACTCCCCAAGGAGCCATAAAGATCACTGACACCTCCTCCGACTCATTAGAATCTAATAAAGTCATTATGCCATAATTGTAGCTGACCAAATCTAGATTCTAAGAAAATACAGGTTTGTAAGGCAGTGATGATATATGTCTGCACCATTTTGAGTTAACAGGAGGATGTCCTTATGCAAACCTTGAAATCCCTGTGTCTGTGTATATGTATGAATGTATGTATATTTATATAATATATTGCTAATTACATATGTACTTTATTTTCACTTATATAAATCTTGGCATTCTTTTTAACAAATTTTCATTGTCTCGAATTTACAAATATCTTTGGTCAATATATTGGTTTGATAACATGAATTTTTTGCAGTAATTTATATTTGCAGATTTAAAAAAACCTCAATTAAAGTACTGCAAAAATAAAGTGATTTAAAGTGTTCTTGTATTCATATCCAATATTAATAGCTAATTTTTGAACAAATGTTGAAATATTCATATGCATTATATAACAATATACATGTATAACATTTTTAATATTCACTGCTTGTTTATTTTGTTTTGTCATGCTGTACAGACTTAATAGTAGATTTATAGCACAAATTTCTCCTCAATAGAAAGCATGTTTCATGAGAACTGTAGATAAGACCTACTAGATGATAGCATTCCCCAGGTCAACAGCTTTCCTTGACATTTGTCCAAAATGTGAGGTACCATTGTAGTCCCCATTGACATACATATTATCAACAGAAATGTATGCATCAACCGGTAAGTATCCCAAGACAGATCCCCTCCAATTTTGAAGTGCATCCTGGCCAATGGTTGCGGAGAAGTTGAAAATGTAAATTGTGGATGCACAAATGGATAGACAACAGATGATAGACCATCCATAACTTCAGATGGTTTGTCAGTCAGCTGAGGTTATATATGAAAAAAAAAGTCTTCAGAGAACGGATTACCCTCAGCACCTGCATTTTTTGGGGTGGGGGTGGGGTGGGGTGGGGGGTGGAGTGGCAGAGGGGGTGCTTCGCAGTCGAACACTTTACATACATTATCCACAGAACATGGTCCATTATGTGCACCTCTGATAACAATTTGGTGAAGCTGCAATGGATCTTTGTTGAGATATTATGGTTATGTCGTCCCTTCATGTGCCACTCAGATGCCCTTGAAATAAATAATTTAAAGTTTTACAAAAAGTTTATAAACACAAACAGGCAGCTGGTTTCAAATAGGAACCTGGTCCACTATAAAATGTATCTCTGACAAAAAACAATGGTTAAGCTGTAGTCAATATTTTTTTAGATATTGTGGTAACGTCGTCAGGGTTGATGCCAATATGATGGCCTTCAAATAAATACATTAAAAGTTACATGAAAAGTTTAAAAATAATCAGAGGAAATTGGATTTACTTAGAAACCTGGTCCATCATAACATTCTTCTCTGATAAAAATTTGGTAAAGCTATGGTGAAACTTTTTTGGAGAGATTATGCTAACGTTGTCCCCTAGTGCACCACTCAGACAGCCTTAAAATAAATATTTAAAAGTTTCATAAAAAGTTTAAAATTAATAAGAGGAAGCTAGTTTTCGATAGAAACCTGGTCCATCATAAGGTACATCTCTGACAAACATTGGGTATAGCTACGGTGAATATTTTTTGAGATATCACAGTAACTTAAACAAGACAGATAGATGACGCAGGGGACGATAATATCCTCCAGCACTTTATTTCGCAAGGGTAACATGAAAAAATTTGCCAAAGTTACTTTCTTTATGTTACTGTCCAGCATAAATTCACTGCCAAAAAGTCAAAATGTATTTCTATCAATCAGTCTAGCATGAAAAGAATCAGCAGAATAAGTATGGCATATAAACACTGCTGGTAGGAAAATACAATTATGAAACAGTGTAGGGAAGGAAGGCTCCTTTGCTCCCAGTGGGGTACTTTTCCCACATCCCTTCATCACTCCCATAGAAATTTAGCCTGATAAAGCTGTACATATATAGTGTCATTTCCCTTATGTAGATTTGTATCTGGTTTTTGTAATAAAGTCACCTGCTGCCAAAAACATTGAATTATTGATACTTCTGAACTTCATCTTTTGAGATTAAATCATATTCTATGCAGAAATATAAGAGCTCCATGTTATTTAGTTTAACCCATTTATACATTAGCAAGTTTCATACTCTAATCTATTGAAATATATGTACATAACAGCTCTCATGTAATTCCCTTTATTCTCTTTGTGAAAACAACAGACTGTCTGGAGATAAAACATGATAATTTGTCATAGCAACAGACACAGTATACTGAATGTAATACCACATTAATTAACTCTTAGTCTTCCGCACTATCCAATTATCCAGACTTCCAGAATAGCATGTACATGTCATGTCTGTACCAAGGTGTAAGGACCACAGATCGACCACTGCATGCTGGGTAACTGCCTGGAGACCAAAAGATCTCAAGTTTCATCTGGCTAATCCAAAGACTCCTATGTCACAGAGCATTGGTCCGCGGGTTTAAAAAAAAAAATGTGAAAAACCATCCTGCCTGGAAAAAAACACCTTTTCAGTCACACTTTCCTCAGTACTGCCATATCATTTCTATGTCCTGAGCAAGGTGAGAAACCACTGTTTTAAGGGATTATACTTTGGTGATCCCTGGGGTGGCCTTTTTAACTCATTCCACGCTGATAGAGAGTCAACAGCTTGTCTTGGTGTGCCAAGGAAAGCTGTTGACCATGGGCCTATAATTTGGGATGATCTTCCATGCAAGTTTTGTCCAAAATTTTGAAAAATAATCCCTAAATTAGTAAAATACAATTAGCAGACATTCAGATATTAGCCGGAAAAAGCGTGATCAGGGTGGAATGAGTTAAGACAGGTTTAACCATACAGGAAGTATTCCATGTATAAAACTAAGACGACCACAGTGTAAAACAGTCCACACGGTGCAGTACACTAGTCTGTCATTGTGGACAGCCTTCCCTGAGGGCAGATCCAAAACGGCTTCTCAGACCGGATGGTGTCTCAATATTGGTATAATTTAGCATGAAAAGTATGCTTTCAGAAGTAATATTGGTTAAGTGCCACACTACCTTTGAATACACATCACCTTGCATCCCAGATGATCTGTGAATAGTAGTGTGTGGTCCCTGTCGATCACCATGAGGGCATCTCACAATATTGACACAACACAGTCAAATAAATAGACTTTGCAAGGCCAGGTTGTCCTAATATTCTGACATATCTAGCCAGCAACCTTACCAATACCTGTCCCAATATTGGTACAATAACAGATTGAGCTACCCAGAACCATGAAAGGCGGTTTAAAGCTAAGCATTATTTCAATAAAATACACCACAGTATGAGTAATTTACCTGCTGCTTATAGTCTAAAGAAGACAAATGGTCTCTCAATTTTGGAACAATGAAGTTCCAGGAAGAGATATATGTGGTTTCTCCAGACAGATATGACACAACAGAATCCAATTAAAACATGATTTATGTGGTTGGTTACCTGAGGTGGTCTATCAAAACTGGTAAAACTTAAACAAAAAACTTGACAAATGTGGCCTTTAAGCCACCTGCATGGATGAACACATCCAATGTACAACCAGGTAGTCCAGGGGAATGTACTGCATCCAAGGATTGACCTATGAAAGAGATCTGTACATATGGCCAGTCGCTACCCTCCCCCTCCCCCCATATGCCACAACTTTCTGCCATGGGGAAGAACAAGTATAGCAGATTCCTAGTTCTTGTACCCTCTTGTAGAGGGCACTATAGTCAGGAGGGCAAAAGTTGTATATTCCTATTTATTTCCATATAATTTTGCAATAACTTAAAAAAAAACTACACACAGTAACACCAAATTTGTGTGGTAAATCTAGGTGTGAAAATTAATTTACCAGTTGACTGAAGGATAGTTAAACATGCAGTCTAATGGGCTAACACATATCTAGCCCCCAACAATTTGTGTCTTGGGTTGTGTATTCAGCTGAATAGACATGAAATGTCTAATTGTGACCTTTCCTATTGGAGTGTGGTTAAGGTGAAGGGTATACAATAACATCTGACATCCATATCGGGTGAAAATTGATCCCCTGGTCCTATTGTGATCCACTATCAGACAGTGTTGTGTTACTATCATACCTATCAGGGGAATGTTAGGAGATGGTCTGCATGACCCAACTCCATATACATGTACAACTATATCTGCAAGAAGCAGACAAAAATAAACAAATATTTTTGTAATAGATATGTTAGCAAAAATTTAATTACCTATGTTATGCACAACAGCCCATGAATACTATTCCTTTCCCCTGTAGTCGCCATGTACCCTGGGACCCCTGGGCAAATGCTTGTGGGTTATCCTCTGTAGGGATCAGCTTTAATACGTATCAAGATCCCATGAGTATCGGGTTTCTCCCTACTGCCCTGGGGCCAATTAAGTAAAAATAATCTTCCTTCATCAGCGGGGTATACCTTTGTTCATGGGCACACTATTGGGTAACAAAGATGACACTACCACCTACCCCCTCACCCACCCACCCATCACCTAGGTCCATATCAATAAAACCCCATCAAAAATACACACGTATGGTATTAAATGATTAACTCATTCCATACTATGGTGACAGGCCTTGGTCAGTGGTTCTGGCACTGCCTGGCAAGTCATGCTGCAGCTTGCGGCAGCTGCAGCATGACTTGCCAGGCAGTGCCAGAACCACTGACTTAAGACTATAGGCATGTTAGTACTTGAATGAAAGCTCTTTTCATGAACAATTTGAATGTGCAATTGTCATCTTAAATCTAGGTAAATATACAGCAAAATCAGGGGCTGGTATGAAATGATTAAGAGTGCAGACCAGATCCTCTATCTGGCATCATACATCCTCACAAGGTTGTGTTGCTGGCTGTTCCTGAAGACACTTGGCAGGCAGAGTGGACCAAGACCTTGATGTTGGGAAGGTGAGTAGCAAGCTGCTGGAAGAGAGGGTTCTCGGACAGATGTTTTTTGCAATGGAGTGCAACTCAGGTCTCAACCCTTTTTCCATAAATGAATATTGAGTCAACAGCTTTTCTCTGAATAGGTTGGGCGCTAAGTGCCCAACCCATGACAAGGAAAATTGTTGACTTGAGGAAAGTCACCTTGATAAGTCTCACCTGCAATTCTCATACACATTGAAAATTTTTCCCAACCTGTTGACAGCGGTCAAAAACATTGAAGAGGTCAACACTTTTCAACTCTTGACAAACTCCTCGAGACACTTCCACTTTTCACTATAAAACTTAAGACTTATTAGATTTATATACAGTTTCTTCTACATGACACAAAAATTCCACACACCCTAAATACTCTATTAGAGGACACATCTTTATTGGAATATACACCCTGACTTTGGGACATCTACAAGGTCATAATCTCCATCACTTTGATCTGCTGAAAACCCTTATTAGAAGGTGCACTCCAACTTTAGGCTGTATTAAAGACAAAAAAGTACAGACACATTTGTTTTACATGGACAGTGAAAGAAGTCAAGCATTGACTTATCGAGTCACTCTCCATGGCACAGATGTTGGCGTATACTTCCTACCTTGCCTAGTGGAGGAAACCGAAGAACTCGGAGAAAACCACCATGCACGGTTAAAGTGGTAGGAACTTTTTCCACATGCTGCCCAGGACAAGAATCGAAACCGGGTCGCAGAGGTGAAAGGTGAGCGTCTTACCGCTCAGCCAACTGTGCACCCCTGTCACAGACCCAGTGATCATAATTAAAAGTTTCCACCAAAGTTTCTTGTGTACCATCACTTACAAAATTTACACTTCATTCTACATGTCCTTTTCTCTTTCCCGTGGTTATTGGGCCAATATTGAAATGATATATAGTTTTACTAATTTTTTTAAGTGTCTATAATGCAGTGTTTTATCACAATAAAAAGTATACATGCTAAGAATGCAACCCTCCTGTTACTGTTTGACCTTATAATGTTATGTGTTCCCAGTATGTCCACTCATAGAGCTACCATTAGCTCATCCAGTCATCATGGTCTGGGAAAACTCCCTATTAGAAGATGCACCAGACTTCATCATATTCAGTTTTGTAAAAATATTTTTGTATTCTAATACAAGATGCATCTTCAATTAGAGAATTTACACTAATTTTGAAACACCACAAAACACACAGGTACATGTTTGAGTTTACAATTATATACATGTATTAAGTATTTTCCCTGCAATATTAGCATAGGCCTATTGAGCTATCCATCATAACAGGTAAGAGTGTAACACTTTCAACTTGGGGTTTCTGAGTGTACATCCCTGACCCACTGCCCCCACCACACCTGAGCTAAAGAGCAGGGTGTTCTCCTGGCAACCCAGTCAGAGCACACCCTCAAAACCCTCATTGCTAGTATGAAGCTCTCCCCCCCCCCCCATTACTCCTGTTAGTGACAATACTGGGTACATGTATGTGCCACTGTGACAGCCCCTCTTTTCAGCGAAATTTCCTTAACAAAGGTCCAGTATGTCGCAAAAAATTGTTGAAAAAAAGGTAATTGTTCTCCTTTATGGACAAAAATTCAGAATTTTTTCCCTAAGGTCAAAGTATTTTCCCGGAGCACTTTTCATGCCAATTTGAGACCATATTTTCTATTATTACAGTTAAAAAAAAATTCCCTAACAAAGGTATCATATTAGTGAAAAAGTACCCTAACGAAGGGTGGGTTTTTGAAAGATCGAGCTGCACATCCCCACCAAAAATCTGGGGAAGTACCCCACCCCCCAGGATTAAACCCTTAAACCTTCGTCCTCCTTCATGTCTGCACCCTGTCAACATCAAAACCCAAATAACTGGTCAAGTATGTGGGACCACAGCCTTGAATTGACTGGCTGTTTGATCTGTGCCCATTATAGGTCTGGATGACCCATAAACAGGCCTCTTCAAGGTACCCTGTGTGTCAGTGGTGACTCAATCAACTGATACAGCTAGGAATTCACTTGAGGTTGTCAACAATAAAAAAATGATTAAATTTTTTTAGAAGAGACAAAAGCTTTATTTTTTTTTGTAATCTACAATTCTATTTAATATAAAGAGAAACTTAACAAACCTAAATCTGTACGCTCATGTCCTGTTTGAACATGATCAAGTCCAATATTCTAAGAGCAAAGTCCTATTCTGTGTGGTTACACAGCACACTGCCAAAGAAAGCAGTTTTACGGTTTTGATCAGTGCGAGTTTGAACAATGGTCACGCATACAGTTACTTTTATTCAGCTAAGATTAAAACTTGTTTCAATACAAAAACTGTGTATAAAAAATTAAAAAAAAGAAAGAAAAAAAAGACTTCATTCAAATTTTCTATCATATTTCATTTTGTATCCTGCAGACTTTTGTTATTCTGAACAGTGAAATACTCCATCCAACACAATGAAGTCCATGTGTAACTCATGTAAAGTCCTTCCTGCTTTCTTTCTCTCTTCAGTAAACACTGGAATGTGACACATTTAACATTCTACCTGTGCATTTATTTGAGTCAGATTTAAGCTAAGATTAAGCTTTTTTCATGCAACCTTTTTGGTGTGGTGGTGATGCACATATAGTGAAAGCTCATCATAACGACATAATCTGTTCTCCTTAAAAAGGTGTCATATAACCTAAATGTCATATACATATATATATGTATACATACAGTGGTACCTGCTGTATGTGGCTACCCCTTCTGCTGAGAAAAAGTGGCCACATACAGCAGGTGACCTGTCACCACAAGAACATTTTACAAAAAAATTGACTATGTCCAAGTCTGTTGACCTTAAAAAGTAATGCTGCTGCCCACGGCAGTGGCTGCATACAGCAGGTACCACTAGAGAGAGAGAGAGAGAGAGAGAGAGAGAGAGAGAGAGAGAGAGAGAGAGAGAGAGAGAGAGAGAGAGAGAGAGAGAGAGAGAGAGAGAGAGAGAGAGAGAGAGAGAGAGAGAGAGAGAGAGAGAGAGAGAGAGAGAGAGAGAGAGAGAGAGAGAGAGAGAGAGAGAGAGAGAGAGAGAGAGAGAGAGAGAGAGAGAGACACACACAAAGAAAATATACATGTACTTTTCATGCCTCAAAACTTGTGTCATTAAGTGAATATGTTGAATATTTCAGTGTCATTACAAGGTTTCACTATACTGATATACAGTGGAACCTCATCATAACAGCACTTACATATCCTACATATTCACTTAACACAAGTTTTGAGGGACTTTAAAGTCAAATTCCTTGGCTGTATTATTCATTTATCTGGCATATTCAGATACCTGACACTTTTGGCAGGGAAATGATGGTGTCATTATCGTAAGCCCTTACCATGCTTACTGCACTCCACTTTGGATCATGTTGATGAAGGTACAAAACATTGTTATTCATCTTAGGTAGAACATTAACAACATAAATAATATTTAAACACAGCTCGCTGGCCTGCTTTGTTTTTCAGTCACATGCTAAACCCCCCCACTCCCACTCCCACCCCCACCCACACCCCGGCAAATTGAAAGGTCCCTAGGTCTGCTGAACATTAGCAACTTCTCATGTGTTGCACTGAAACAATAAACACTTATCAGCAAATGTGCCCCTCCTGAATCACAAACCCCTTTTTACTGGATAAAATGGCAACAGGGAACAGGAAGTGAGCAAACCACTTAACCACCCTCATAAAGTCATGCACTGAGGCTACCCTCCTTGTGGTAGAAATGTCTCTTGCCACATTTAAACTGTCTCCATTTCCTTAGCTCAAGGTCATTTCCTTTGTTGAAGGTCATCCATCACTACTATTCACCTACAGGTAAAACAGAAAAACATACAACTTACATAATGTTTGTAATTCTGTCTCCTATTAGTCCTTGTATCATTCATGCCTACACCATGCACAATGGCAATGGAAACAGAACTGTCTTGGAGTTTTAGTTTTCCCAGGATTTTATTTTATTTATTTTTTAAATTTTTTGGTCATTTCAAATATAGATTTGTCACTTTGTATGTGTGTCTTTATTGATGTGTGTGGGAAGAGTTATCTGATTGCTTTGTTGTCTTTTTTTCCTTTGCCTTTAAAGTGTCAATTTTCGTCACAATAATAGACAAATTCCTCAAAGAATGAACAAAAATACCCAAGGTTAGAGGTGACACCCAACAAAGCCTTTAAAGTACTCGTTTGTATAATTTTACAGGTAAAATGGTTGCTTCAGTTGGGGATAATCTTGTTGACTGTGTGTATATATATATATATATATATATATATATATATATATATATATATATATATATATATATATATATATATATATATATATATATATATATATACACCTTGTTTGCCCCCTTATTGAAATAAAAAATGAAAGGTGAACATATCATTTGAAACATCTCTATTAGAAGATGCATCACCTCCCTGAATCACAACAACAACAAAAAAAGACTGTTCATTCCAACTAACCTAATGGTGTAATGGTTAAAACAGGTGGTCCAAATGCCAAACTTGTCTACAACCATCCAAGTTCAAATCTGACTGGATCCCTTGACTTTTGTTTTTGCAAACAGTGCGGAGAACACATCAAATTTTTCAGTCAAGCTTCCACAAATTGCACCAAAGACAAAAGAAAACAAAAAGTGAGTTACTTGAAATCATTCAAAAATATACCACTGGTTGAACAATATGAGCATGGTTTATTAAATGTATGTATGTGTACCGGTATACGTACTTGTATGTGCACAGAGTATGTAAATATGTATGTATATGTGCAAGTGTCTGCTAAACCAACAGTCTCTGGGCTACATTTGCCTCACCAAAATCCTACCAAGTCAGAAGAATGCTATAAAATCTCAAGAAAACCTCCAATCGTGCAAAAAAAATCCCCCCAAAACTATGGATACAAATCTATGGATGGGTAGTAATCAGAAAATATATAGGTTCACTGCACTTGTAAAAAATTTGAATGAGTAATATTGATCCAAAGTTGCCAGTCTAACTGCACACTGGCTACAGAACTTCCACCTTAACCTGCACTTTTATTTGTCCCTTCCCTGTCAAGGGAAAATATTCATACTAAGATTTATAAGATGCATATTTGATTACAAAATTCATGACAATGTCAATTTTTAAAATATGCCTCTTTCTTCAATGAAAGCCTTTCCCTACAAGTGCCAGACAAAAAGATATGTGAACAAGTTACCTGTTCAACCTAAACAGAAAGAAAACGGTGACGACAAATATCTTGAGGGATACTATCACTCACAAACACGTTTTTATTGACGAGGATCAAGTCTGTGTAAACAGCCTCCTGGCGTTTCTTCCCTTTTGAACAAAACCTGGATACCTGTTGATAATACTTACACCATTGTTGCCTCAGCAACATGACTGACAACCAGCAGTTATAAAACAAGGACGTGCTGATGTGTCAGTTTGTTATTATGCAAACAATATATAGTTTATCTCACCGAATATATCTACATGTACACCTACATTAAATTTCTAAATTATATGTTATTTAAATTTTATGTTCGGAACGAGCAGGACTCGAACCTGCAACCTTCGGCACCAGTTGCCCAGCTGAAATGGGAAATGCACATATCCACTCGACCAAATCCCCATTCTTAAAAAGAATGCTTCAATGGAGGTAGTTATGTGCGAGTTCCATATCAACACGGTTATGCTATATTTACTGAGTTGGCATTTATTTCCAGAATCAGGAACTGTTCTCATTCTTGACTTGTTTGGCCTGACCATTAATTCCAGGCTGCTTATCATGTTGATGACATTAAAAAAGAAGTAAGTTTCTTCTTAAAAACTGAAATACTTTTAGATTCTCTCCCTTCAACAGGTAATGTGTACATGTATGTATTTTGACTTAGTTGCTGGGAATTATTTCTAATAACATAAATCATACAAAACCATGGATGTTCATATGCTACTGTCTCTTGCACATTGATGCTAATGTGCACATTTTTTCTTGATAATATAGACATAAATTCCAAAAATACTGATTACTTTCTCAATTACATATAAACATGCATACACACATAAATTAGTGTTTAGAAGCATGTTACTTAAAATTGAAATTTACTTCCTTAGGCAATGGATCAGCACTAGTTTCATTTTTATCAGATACCATGCAGTGATTAGCAATGACATGTTCATTTCAGGCTTCAGCACCTAAATTTATGTTTAATGTTCAGAAATTGCCAGTCCAAGTACTTGACTCCCTTGTAAATACTGGCCAATACACCAGCATTGGGTCCAAAATTGCCTGGTTAAACACACCAATCTCCATGCTTTCTCCATTCTACTTAGTCTGCCCTTTACTTGCATAACTATGGTTTTAGCACTGAAAAAGTGATTCAGTTTCTAATTGGTCACTTTGGTTACCATGGTAACAGACTACAGTGCACATGGCACACTTACAGCCAATGACCAAGGCAAAGAGACTACAGTGTAGCCTCCTTGGCCAAGGTGATAATGATCAACTTTCTGACTGGTTCACAAGTTCATGAGAAGGGTGACAGTACATCTTTATTACCTTGACTATAAATAAAATCTTGTAGCCTTGGGGCAAATACAGACTAAGTACAGCAGCTTGGTCTGCTTTGGAGGTAATGTCCTTCAGGGTTAAAAGAGAATTATTCAAACTGTTTGATTGCAGACAACTTTCATTCACATGTCTGCCCGTAGTCAATTTTTTGGTCACTTTCAGTTGGACAAAGCAATTTGCCACATCACAGTGCAAAATTCAAAGGAGCAAATCTTTATAATCTCAGCAGCAAATAAATCTGCCAAGTATGAATTAAACATATGGCATATTACAATGAAAACCAGCTGCCCAGTTCTCTGGGAGCAGCAAGCGGCATGCTGTCCTGTCAACTTGATCGAAGAATCCAGTTTGCACAAGTCAGCCTTCTTGTGATACATTAAGAAACACAGGTTTAAGTTGCCATCTGCCGAGACTTCACAGTTTTAGTGTCTTAAGATCGATAAGCAGATCAGGTCTATGTGGATTCCTTACATATCAACTGACTACTCGTCTTGTGTATGACTTTCTGAGACAGAGCTTGATGAGAAATAAAGTTGAAATGTTCAGTATTATAAACACTGGTTGTGCAACAGAACTTTCTATTGCCTGGGTTTACCATTAAATACAGTTTTGCTTCCTTACCAAAATTCTAGGTAGCACCATGTGTAATCCATAGGTCATGATCTGCAGTGTTTCAACCCTCTCATACTCTAGCTGGGGAGCTGCTAGTGTGTGTGTATATTGGGGGGGGGGGGGGGGCGGGGGGGGGGGGGGGGGGGGGTGAGCATGATTTGCCAGCCATTGCATTTCATACACTGACTTTGAAACAATATGGTACTATTTAAAGTACCACTTTCTATCGCGGAAGTTCCTGAAAGTACAAATCAGTATTAACTTTGTTTTAAAATTTTTCATTTTAAATGTACCTCTTGTGCAGGAACCACAACAAAGATTTTTCAAGGGGGTTTGGGGAGAGGGGGAGGGTTGACAAAGGACATATCATGGGAGATAGGTGAAGTGACCAGGCAAGGGAAAGGTTTGGCCCTGGGAGATTTGATCGTTTTTTTTTGTGTGTTTTTTTATTGGTTCTCTAAATAGCACTTTTTAATGGTTTCTGTGGCAAAAATGATGACTTTGAATCACCTGGATAACGATCACTTAGGGAACAAAGGGGAAGTCACCCACCCTTATCCCCAGTTACGGGTCAGTTGCGAATCTTTGGTACCCACCCAGTAAGGTATACTTTAGTGTTTCAGGCTATCACTGATGATATTGATACATCCTATAGCACTGACAGGGTGCAGAATCTCACCACAGCCTGCCACTTAGGCTAGCCATATACTCTTATTTATGCAAAGATGTAGCAGCATTGTTGTATGTTGTTATGGTTGCGCTTGCACATCTGCCCACTGCAGTGCATCCACACCAGGGCAAATGCCATTCCTCTTGGCAGTATTACATGGTGTGGTAACTGTAGGACCACAGACGCAGCTTGTCAAACATGTCAACAGGCTTGAAATTATATCAAAGTATGCAGCTGAACCCAACCTACAAAGCTATGGGTCTAATCACTTTGAGGATCTTGGGAAAATAAGATATATTATATACAAACACGAAAACACTTATTTTTTTCTTATTTCAGATTGCCCACTTGCTTTTCTACATGATAAAATGTAACTCTCTCAGTGTTAAAATAGAAGACCAAGCCAGAAGTGTTCCCTGGTATACTTCTGGTGCTAAAACATACTCAGGAAAGCTGTTGAGCATGAGCATGCTGCATGGCTGTAGAAATGTGAGCACTCCAGATCAGGCATCAAATATGTATTTTCACTCGGAATTTCTGTGTCAAATCATTTAATAATTCAAGTGAGCACAGCTTTGGTTGTGATCAGCAGTGAAAAGTTGTCACATGTAACAGAAAATTAAATTATTCTTTAAAATGAGGTTTTCTTGTTTTTGTTTTGTTTTTTTTTTTCCATGTCTGCATGGGGTCACTGTTTATTGCATTACAGTGTATCAGGTGAGTCATATTTCATCTGGAGCAGCAAAAGTCAGGCATTGGAAAAAATAAAAGGAAAAAGATCCAAGCCCTCTACTGCCTGGACACAGAAGAATTTAACTCTTTCAATACCTTCCCTTGACTGAGTCAACTTAATTGCTGGCACTGCATCCAAAGTGCACTGAGAAAAGCTGTTGACCTGGACCATTAAATTGTTTCCACAACTTCACAGGCATGCTGGTACTGACATGAAGAGTCAGTTTACAGGGAATATGAATCAATTATTGTTATTTCAATTCTGCACACATCAAATTTTGTTAAAGTTAGCAATGAAGGAGTTAAATGGAGTCTTGTCTGCCACTAGTTGCACAGTGGCAGCATATTGAGTGCAAGTACAGAGCACACATGGTGGTGTGAAGGGCGAGCGGCCAGCGCCACACAGGTGTGACCTGTCAGGAGAACCCTTGATGAAATATTGTTGCTCCTGAGTTTACAGGTATGGCTGCTAGCTATGAGAGGCATCCAATTAGTAAGTACACAGGTATTATGTCTAGGGTGATCAACAGGGTCACAAAGCACCATGATACATGTCCATTCCAAAAGACTTAGGATTCTTTCTTTTGTTTTCCTGCCTCAAATATTTCATGACATTTAAGGGCAAGTCCTTTTACTTCAACATTACAAATAAAGTATACTCATTAATGCATTAGTACCTAAAAACACTTGCAGTCAGATTTACAAGATTCTTTTTGTACCAGACTGAGATTTGCTGACAGTCAATTAATTCAAGGAAAGTGTGCATCTTTTCCCACAACCCCCTCCCCCTGCCCCCCATATGCAAGTACGTACTACAGTATCTTCATCATAAAGACAAGGGAAAATTATCCGCTACTCCTATATCATAACATATTATATGTATATGATTTACTTCTTATGATGCATTTATGCTGGATTTTTTTTGAGCGGGGGGGGGGGGGGGGAGGGGGGGATTAAAGACTCCATTTTCTCATTTTTCCCCCATGCATACCATTTATGTACATATACTATATCTTTGCTGCACCAGGAATGGAACAATGCATGTGAAACTTATCATTATTAGAAAATCCAGATTTTTCTGAAGATCTTCTGAAGGTCAGTGTATGACTGAGTCAATAGCTTGGGCATGGGTATTTTTCAACTGTTCAGCAGAATTTTATTGAGATAAATATTAGCAATACAAGTCATGGTGCAGTTAACTACTCTCATGCCACCTGCAACATGACTTGCCAGGCAATTAAAAAACCACTGCATGGCTTTAGCCTTGGCATGTCGTCACTTTGATGAAAGACACGCAAAATTTTTAACTTGCAATCTTTCCTTTAAATCTTGGAAAACAAAACGAAAATCAAGTGACTGGTGTGAAATGGCTTCAAGAGAATCGCCAGTCTATCCAGCTATGTGAGGGTCAAAAGGTCTGACAACTGGAAGACACATTCATTTTATCTGATTGCAAAACTGACGTCTCAGTTAGGATTTCATCTGCCACTTCAAAGTTATTACCAGGAACCAAGGCTGATGGTGTAATGCCGTAAGTATCTCCCTATAGTGAAGCAGTATCAATAATTACGATAACAAACCAAGTGCAACATCACTTCCATGGTAACTGCTTACTCTGGAACAATTACCAAGTGGTTGGAGTCCCAAGGTCATGAACGTTCAGGTAGCATACATACTATGAATGTGATGCAGCAAGATGTTTCATACTTTATAACACTGCTTCTTACGAACGAGCATTACATTTTCATTTTACATGCTTAATTTGACCTTACGTGCAGCTGGAATTATATTAGAACAACAGATTCAGCTCCTTGATAAGAACTTAAAAATGTCATCATACCTAATCTGAAGTCCTTGATCTTTGCATGACATATGCCTCAAAAAACACATAAACCACACGCCAAGCCCTTAATCACCTTAACATCCAATGAATTAACCATCTCAGCACCTGTCTGTCAACATTTTAACCCATTGTAAACTAAACTGAACACTATCTTCTAACTATGGAATTAAGCTACATGTTGTTTTTATCTTTTCCTTTATATATATTTTTCAAGTTATTTATTTATTTTTTGTTTTTAATTTTTTTTATGACAGGGGGTCATTGTTAGCATGCAGGCTAGCAGGCTGCATGTTAGAGGATAAGCCTTATATGTTATAAACACTATTGTTGTATATTCCTTTATTTTTGCATTTCAAGTAAGTATCCAAATTCCAAAATGTGGGACTTATAAATTTCCCTCAAAAAATAAATAATGAAAGGTAATGAAATTTTAAAAGGAAAAAAAAAAAGGTAACAGTGCACGTTCTCCCCACCCATAGGGATCAATTTACTTGAATAGATTTGAATGCTCATACTTTTGGTGGAAAACAATTTTTCATATCTTGCCAATTTGTCAACTTAAACAAGAAAATACAGTTTGTGGGTTTTTTTTTTTTACAGTAACTGTACTTGAACATGTATTTTGTGATGAAACATTTAATAGGAATTTCTCCACTGTATCTATCTAACTCTGTCCTGAAAGGTAGTCTTTGAAAACAGAATTCATTACATACTGCTAGTTCATCTGAATATTGCTGTTCTGTTATTTTTAAGTTACATAGGGTAACTATGACCAGGAAGCGGTTCTGGACATAAAGACTCTGGTTTATTCTATGTTTGAGAGCAAATTATAATTTTCTAGAGTGAAATTCAAAAGTGGTAACTCACTGTAGACCATATGACTTAAACATTGTGACATGTAAATTGTGATGTCCCTGCATCAGTGACATGATGCATTGACATTTAGACAAAATCAAATGCGCACGAGCGATGTTTGATTATACGTCACACCTGACGTGGATTAACCGTGCCGACCATAAACAAACAGGGCACACCAGGTTGGCACTGAAAGTAGGCCAAGGGCATATATTTGGGGGAATAAATCCCAATTAAACATAGATTAGACAATCTTACACGGCTGGGAGAGTGAGTTATTATTTTTCTGTAATCTGATCTCGGGATCCTTGTTGGTGTGAAAAATTACTTGTGATTTTCCCCATTAATAGCAATCCCTCGTGAGAAACAAATAGTAACTCACTCTCAGAATCATCTATATAATAAACATCTGTCAAATCAGTCATGCTGGTACATTTTTCACTGATACAGTTGATACCATAATACATGTGTCTCAGATGCAACTTTAACCTTTTTTTTTTTTTTTTTTGTCTTTTATCTTTTTTCGACGTGTAATATATGTCCGTATGTTGTTATAAATAGTCATCCTATTGGCCTGGCCACTATATCAGATCATGTACAGTTCACAGCCTGACTGTCACACATCTACCACAGCTTCCAAAATAGTTGTCAATCCACCACACTAACAACACAAGTGTCAGTACCATGTAATATCAGACCTGTCATACCAACACACACACAAAAATCTGACTGGTCAGCATATAATCAAGGTACAAAGGCTTACTTAGTGTGTAATGAGTATAATCTGCCAAAATATGACAATGACTGATTAAACCACGCCTTCAACGTTAACTCATACTCAGAAAAATATAAGTACTTAAAAAAGGGCTTTTTTATTTAGACAAATTTCAAGATACATTTTCATGCAGGCCTACTATTTCTTTTACAAAGCAGCTTATCAGGCCCATGACCATGATTTTCCAGGGGTGGGGGTGGGGACTGGAGGAATACAATTAATAGGGGAAAGGGAGTAAAGGGTGGCCCCCTTCAAAGGGTTGAAAACATTTGAAAAGTTTCCCCCTATACTGTGTGCTTTTGGTGGATTCTTTGACAAAAATCATGACTTTTTAATCCACTAGATAAATGTCACCACAGGAACAAAAGTGTGCCGCTTTGCTTGGCCTGAACCTACCCATTAGTCACAGACCCACTAATTCTTATTGTAATGCCCTATTTGTGTGCTGAACAAACCAATGTTCCGTGTACATGTACTGTAACTCCACCCCGGGTAAAAGGCAATACAGAGCTTAATTCTGTTGAAAATCCCACCAAAACTATCATAATTTTCTGCACATGAGAGTGTAATTTGTATCCATAACTGAGAAGAGAAATCAATTTGTGTCTGGGATATAGACTATGATACTACTTTAAGGCATATTGCAAATAATATAGGGCATATATAACAAACATTTTAGAGCACTTTTCAAATACATCTAGGATTATAATGCAAAATTTGGCAGTTTTTGCAGAGCGGCCCATATTATTATTGCAGGTAAGTAATGAAATCATGTCTTAAATTCTACACTTTAAATGTACAATTTTGACCCTTTAATTGGTGGAAAAGCTTGCATGTATATTGCCTGCAAGGCAGGCCAAGTTCCGTGTTAGACAATGCGCAGCTTGGGTCTGCTTTGGAGGCAAGCATGTATAAATATAGGGATCAAAAAGTTGAGGCATCCTAACAACCCTTCCCAGGACTTAAAGATCCAGTCCCTTTCCCCAGCATGCAGGATAGTGTATCATAGAGAGTTTAGAGTCATATATGTAATGACGATCTCAAAAAAAAAACAAACAAACAAACAAAAAAACAAAAACAAAAACAAAAAAAACCTATAGTTTGATGGGTGTCACGGGGTTTTATGATAAAAAAAAAATAGATATAGAGGCAACCAAAGTACCAGCTATACTAGAAGTGTTAGTGTCCTTACACCACCTTAAGCTCATTGACCCTATTTATATGCTATCTGCATGCAAGGTCAGCTGAGCAGACTGTCATAGTCCTTTGGTTTCACTTCATTTTCAATGTCTTTTTGCGTGTATCACTGAAGTATAAGCAATGAAGCAAAAGTAAAAGTATCAAATTAAGATGTATGATAAACATATCAATAACAACAACAATAAAAAGTGTAGATGTATGATAAGACACCAGTAATATGAAATATTGATTTCTCATTCCACGCCCCCTGCAGTAATCAATCCTGGGCAGGTACATATATTAGGCATCGATTAAAAGGAAAGTACAATAGCGTACACATACTAACAGTAATGTACACTTAATCATAGCAGAGGCTGATCAGCTGCCACAGTGTGTACACGGCACTCAATATTCACCATATAGCTCACTATCCAGTCTCCCTCTTGTATCACAGTACATGGGCTTCTGTCATTTCCTGCATGAGCTTTCAAACACCTATCATAATGATTATTATTGATCTTTCCCATATGTAATACCCTATGATTCTTCACGTTGTTTTACATTAATTTTTTATTTATTTGACATCACATGTGCCTGTGCTGATTTGAAAATCATACAGACCCTATTGATTTTTTTTTCAGGACAATTACAAATATGGCCATTGAAAGTGGTTCCACTGAAAGATTACATTGTAATGTACAACTGCTACATTGTAGCTTGATACTGAAAGAGATTTTCAACCTGTCAATGAGCAGGTGTACGTGCAACTTAGAAGTACAAACTAACTAGTTAAGCTTTGGTTATTCAATGTATATATTTATCAGTTGCTAATGAATTTGTTGCCTTTGAGGGACTTGCTGCCCCTGTGTAGGCAACTAAGACACCCCGAAGTAGACATAATAAAAATCTGAATACTCAGTATAGACTGCCCGCCAAGGCAAATGAATTTGGCAAGTCTTCAAGAGCTACACATTAGAACAATTACATATATCATAATGAGAATGATCTCCCACGGAGCCCTTTTTAACATTGGCAAAGAATCACCTCAGTGGAAAAAAGTGAAGCTGAACAAATCACTTTTGCAGCAGCAGTTTTTTGTGTAAAGAAAGACAAAAGCCAAATCTTTCAACAGACTGCAGGTGAATTGACATGAAAAGAAAGAGGCCAAGTGCAGAGCTAGTAATATGCAGGTAAAGTCCTCACAGACTGTGATCTGGCATGGTGAACCTCTGTCAATGCGGACATGAATAGAACTACACATGGAGTAGGACTGGCTCTGTCTACTTTTGAATAGTGAAAGGAGGGTTCTAAAGAGCTTGTAACTTGTCTGTGCTGCATAAACAGTGCATTGTGCCAGGCCAATATTTTCACTTTAAGTGACAAGTATTTTTCCGTTCTACCAGAGAACTTTCATATTATAACACTTCCTGAATTCCACTGATCTCTTGACACAAAATATAAGATGTCACACTTTATGTATATTGAACCCCAAAAACATGATACAGATGTTCCACAGGACAACAGTTGTGTATTCCCCAAACGGTAATTTAACATGTTAGGCCTATCAAATACACACATTCACCAGCTCTGTGATTGTGTGTGAGTTTATTATAAAATTCCAGCATACTTCTTTGTTTCTTCATAAAGTCTGAAAATACATATTCCCAGCTCAAAGAAAAAAAAATGAAGAAGTATGTATTGACTTTTACCTTAACAATCTGAGAGTCCTCCATACTCTTTTGTCATGAAAATTGTAACTTTATCCTTTCAGGTGTGCTGGCTAAATAGAAAAGAATTGGTTAAATTTTTTGATGAAACTTGCATGGAAGATCATTCCAAATTATATGCCCATGGTCAACAGCTTTCCTTGTCGTGCTATGGGCGCAATGCACCAATAGTACGCCAAGGAAAGCTGTTGACTTGGTCTTCTATCAGGGTGGAATGAGTTAAACCAGATAAGCAAAATAAGTGAAAAATATAAATGAAGCAAAATTTGAGTGAATTTACAGGACAGTAATGGAACACCCACCCCCGGTGCAAGGCAGTTTATCTAAAACCAGTCCATCGAAAAGTAAATACGCCGAAATTCAATTATGTCTAAATTCATGTTCACTGAAAATCATATTTGTCAAACATAATTTGGTAGAAAAACATACAGACTGAATGGAAAAGTGGTCTAATATCCATGAATTTTCATCTAAAATTTGTCTACACTTGATGCTTCTTTAGGCAGATATGGAAGGAATGCATGATGCATATCACATATGTCCCAGCTCACGATGGCAGAGGAAGTTTCTGTGATGCTTTGCGTTTTTGCATTCATTTTGGACATGCAGATTTTTTATACTCGATCCCTCTCCGCTGAGTCCGGATTTCTGGTTGTGGTCAGTGACTTTTATAACTGACAACCCTAAGGAAACTACCCGTCCTGTACATTGGCAACCAATGCACCGCCAGTAAGACTTTTCTTTGTTCACCCTATCATTTGCGTACCTGTATCCAGCAAAAGAGAACTTCATCCTGCCCCTTGAGCTCAGGTATGTTTCACCTTGGAGGAATCATCAACCAAAGTTTCACTGACCCCATAATATGATCCATCTGATGCACCACTGTCCGATGCCATGGCAAAAAAGGTCAAGTAAAATTGAGCCAAGTATATTTATAAAAATAAGAACAGAAAATTACACCCTGCATTGTCTGTTATTCCAACTGGGACTTTGAGACAAGGAGATATTTAGACGAAATTGCATTAGATCTTATGACCATTCAGCAAAGTCGTTTTCCTGGTGCATGTAGGTCTACCAACACACAGTTAGGCAATATGGATTTTTGGCGCATTGATAGTTTGGCAAAATGGTTTCTGACGTACTGTCGCAGACCCGAACACCCCACAACCAGTCAAGTGGCAAGCAATATGTTTCAGGTGACTGAATGCAAAGTATATTTTCAGGCTCATATCTACATCTGTGTACAAATAGCTTTTCTTTTTCAAACTGCCAGCTACATGAAACCTGAGGGCCTGCCGGCACTCAGTCTCTGACAATATCCCCACCATACAGTTTTGATTACATTCAAATAGTTTACACAAAGCAACCAGTTTCAATCACTGCTGTTTTTATTTTGTTTACTTTGTGACTCGTGGGACCAAATATATTTATAATATGCCCCCAGTATTTCCTGCTACAAGTCACTGAGATTATTTATGAAGAGTCGAACTGAAAACAATGTTCATCTTGCATGGTAAAAAAGGAACATGTTAGTCTGTAGAGCAGCTTAACCTGATTACGACTGCACATTCCTAGAACCTATTTAGCTTCACAGCATTCCAATTAGCTTTTGTTTTTTTGTTTTCTTTTGTTTTGTTTTCCAGAAGTCATTGTCACCCAATTGTATGTGGTCAAGCTGACATTATAAGAAGCTATTCTAGTCAAATTCTCTGCAAGCCAAAACTGTCTCTGCACTTGGCAAAACTGTCAGAAAGGGTCTTTTGTACAAAAGACCTAATCTCCATGGAGGGGTAATGATAAAAACTATGGGAAAGTACAGGTTAATTGGTGTGTCACAACTTTGACCCATCTGGAAAGACAGAACTCCCAAATGTTGCCATGGCACTTTGAACACTTTAACATTTGGAGCCATTGACTGGGTAGCCTCTTTGTTATGTTGATGGCAGTTCCCCATGGCCTCGCCAGGAACTTAAGGCTACAAAACATGCTTGATGGTTTCCTGCTGGTGACACATTTATGAATTCATTTGGTTGCTGAAGCACTGGATTTTCTAAATTTTCAATCAAACTTGACGGTATTGACAAATAAAGGTTTAGATATAGCCTGTGACTGGATTGGCTGTAGAATACAGAGAGATAGGATTTTTATTACTGTAAATTGCTTCATTTTTGCGTGTTTAAATTTTCACGGTTTTACTATTTTTGAAATTTCACTGTATTTTTAATTTCACTATTTTGGACATAATTCCTATTCAAACAATGTTAAAATACTATTTCACTGTGTTTTTATTTTCACGGTTTTGTACCATCAGCAAAATAACCAGGGAAATGGAACTGTATCCCTGGTCAAACCAGGAGCAGTATACTAAACTTTGGAAAACAAGTTTGTAACATGGCATGCAAGCTGTTCTGCTTATATCATACATCTTTTGTAAGTCACATTTCTACTGTCACATAATGTTTGTTTCAGCTGTTCAATGGCTGCCACCAATAGAATCACAAACACAGTGCCTAGGGACCATTGATGCTAATAAGTGCCTGTCCCCTCCAGCTATTGCCATTTCTACATATTTTACACAACTTTAACTTACCTGGACAGGTGAAACACAAATGTTCGATGTCTAGTGTATCAAGAAATACAATTTCTATTCAAATGCAGATTACAATGGATGTTTATTCATAATTGTACAGCAAATGTATGGTTGTTGGTGCTTTTGCTTTCTGTCTTTCAACTGTGCACTTTTATTGTCAAATTTTGATATACTTTGTATTCTGTTTACTTACAGGTATGTGCCACTTATTACAATATATAAACTGATTTCTTCAACATATGTGCTCGCATTTTCACAGCATGCATGGACAAAAATGTTCTAAAACAAGCAAGCCTACAACAAATTTTGTGAACCTATTTACCATCAACTAATTTGTTCCTCAGTCAGTAAATAATTTAAAAATAAAATAAAAAGAAATGAAAAGTGAGACAAGAAAAAAAAAAAACGAATGTGGTGGATACCAACTATTGGATTGTCAACAAAAACTACACATGTATCAATTATGATTGATCAAAATCAAATTTCACAAAGTATGATATGCTATGATTCTGAATGAAGTTGCTGGTCACTTGGCTTTATGTGTGTTGACAGGATGCAAAAGATGAATTACTTCTGTTGTGGTTCTATGATAACCAACTGAAATAAACTATAATAACAAACTCAGATAATGATCACACTTAAGCCAGATGATAATATCATGGACCTTGAGTGTTGACAGGAGCATCATTTGATGGCACATTCATTCTACCGGTAGGTTTTATACATGTCACGTGACATGACACAGCAGATACAAACAAATGATTTTGAGCGGGCTGTTCAATGGTTACATTGCATAGAATGACATATAAACAAACTGTTCCTTATGAGCTGTTCACTTCAGTGGCGGCATTGCAATGATGTATGAACAAATGATTTTGTACGGGCTGTTCAAAGATGACATAACATTGGTCTGGGGCTGGGGCTGGGCTGTTGTGGTCGACAGCACAGCCACAGGACGACTAATAAACAAATTATTTAGAACGGGCTCTTAATTAAATGTTTTGAGACAAGATCATAAATCACAATACATAGAGTCATAATACAATATAATGAAAATTAACATATAAGTGTATCTGTATTATTGAAAAACACAGTCATGATAGTGAAGTGGGATGCCAGCGGAAATGACCTACCTTCACTTCGTCTTGCTGTTCTAAGAACGTTGCTATTCCAGCGCGGACACGATTCTTAAACCCACGAACAGTGCCTTTTGCGCTGATAATTTTGGTTTCTCGTAGACTGTCAGGATTTTTTACGTCCCTGCTGCCAACAAAACAGCTATGTTTGTTCACTTCGGTTTTCCTCCGATTGAGTTGTTCATTTACATGGAAATGGTCTATGTCAATTTTCTCGAAATCTTTGACGCACCTATCATCCATGTGATTTGAGTGTCCATTCAACATGTGTATATCTCCATTTGACAGTCCAGATACACAATTCCCAGATTTTGTTGCTGGATCTTTCTGTGATATCTTCTTTGTCTTGTTTCTGACGGTTGCTAATGGTTTAGGTTTGACCGGTGGCGGGGCTGGTGGGATGGGCGAAACTGAAGCTCTCGACGAATCTTCACCGTTCACTTCAATGGGCTTATTCACGGAGCTGGATTCCGTGTTGTTACTTACTTCTAATCGATCCGTGGAGTTCGGAACGTCTTGATAACCGATTGATATCACAGTCCTGTACATTTGAGAGCCCTTCATGGGCGAACAAGAGTCATCGGTGGTAGGCAGCGGCCTCATCCCGTTGGATGTAGTTGCTAAACTGCCGTTTGCCGACATCCTTAGTGTATTCCGTGTGTCGTGTTCTAGGCGTGGTGACGAGCTGTCGCACTGCACACCTGTCAGTTGGCAATACCTGTGTCACGTGGCCTGACGTCATAAGCAAACACTTACCAAGGGGTTCCCTTTTGATCCTGACACTGACAGGGTTTCCCGCGGGCAAAGGTAAACATTACCGCGTGTGTCCTGACTGGCTCTTCAACCTGTCCAGATTTATCAAGTGCAATTGGCACTTGAGTGATTGTTTTTATCGTCAGGGGACTTTTAGTTGATTGCAGCAATGCTGCCAATAGAAGACCTTTCCTAGTTATATTTATAATCCTGAGCCGGTGTTGCCCAAAGCTTAGATGAGATAGATCGCTGATTTTTATAAACGTGATGAAGGAGCCTTAATCTTGGTAACCTACCCGTTTAGCAGACATATTTGGTTCGGTTAGTTTGAGCAGGGTCTCTGGTTGAAACGTACGTAGTGGATCTATATAGTTGTGCGATGTGGGAACAGGGATTAGCCTTGTATATACTCTTTCTTCAAGTTATAAAGATCAAAATAACCATATTAAAATATACACGCAAGGGAGTGGAATTAAGGGAGTGGAGACGAGGCAGTGCCGGACAAAACGGGGTACAATAGGGTAGGCCAACAGGTGACAACACGGTTTAACAGAAGAAGGATATGGACTGGGTCTGGGACTGGTCTTCCGAAAATGGCTGGCCTATTTCATGACCAGATGAAATGACGATACAATCCATGGTGAATGGAATCGCTTCACTGAAAAGGTGAACTGCATGCCTAAAGTGTCAAACACATTTTTATATTTTTATCTGGAGCTGTAATATGTGTAGAGTCATAATAATAATACAATATTTTATTAAATGATTAAGTAATTGATGTTTAAACAATGAAAAAAAAATACGGTAAAATTATGTTCTTATTCGGTTTACCCTGGGTGGCAGATAATCTCTGCCACCAAGGGGGAGCAAAATCCACCAACAATTAATATAAAACAAATAAACAAAGAAAAAAGGCAGTGTATTGTTGAGAAATGTGGTCTTGACAGGAGAAATTAATCCCAGGTGAACAAATCTTACCAAACCTTTAAAGAATAAATACCCCCTCGTGTTAGGCCTTCCTACAACTCAATATCGCCCATTATGCGTCACCCATTATTGTAGAAACAAATCAAGTTCTTGAAATACTTTACATAAATTAGTATAGACCCTTTTGGTTCCTGTTCTCAAATATTGTCATTTCAAATGACACGTAGCATCAGATGACAGTACAAGAAGGCCATACCTCATACAGCCTTCTTGTTCTGTCATCTGATGCTTTTGTCCAAGCAATAGACAAGTTTCATTGTATTATTACGGTTAGATCTTGCATATAATGTTTTCATTGTTAAGATGTTGTAATATACGTCTTTGCGAAATGCAGTATGAACTTTTTGGTGATATAAAAAGTTACCTCCTCAGGAAAATATTAAATAAAGTATGCCACGTTAATTTCATGAACCCAATGTATTTTATTATATCAATTGGTATTTGTAACGTGATATTCGGACCACAGACAGCTTGTCTGGATCGATCACATTTGGCCTTTCGGTGCTGCATCTGTCTCGGACAAAACCTTACGCTGTCAAGAAAATCTTCAGACAGCACAGGGACCGAGGCCCGGGGACCGAGGACTCACAACAAATGTATTGTGAACAATATGGTTTTTATGTAGATATCAGTAACTGTGTTGCCTCATCTTTCTCGTCTCTTCCATACAACTTTACAAGGCGAGTGACTGTTTCCGTTTATTTGTGTGTGTAAATGAATCTATCTTCTTTAACTTTTTTTTATCTGTTGCGTATAAATGTATATGTGTGTTCTTAGATGTGAAGACCTTGGGTGATTGGTTCGACATGTTATCCTACCATCGTTGAAAAAAATATTACTGCTATTTTCCATATACATGAATTCCATCGTGACGGATTGACCATTTTGACGCTCGTTTTACAACTGGAGTGCATCTGTAACTTTTTGGTAAATTTTTGAATGCGAAATTCTCACAAAATCGAAAATATATCTGGACTTTCACTCAAAAATGTATATTTCCCAACACTTTCATCCAGTATGATTTTCCTGAAAAGACTTATCAATGTGACGGATTTACATTGTTTTGGACATTGGTCCTTGACTCAACCAATCAAGATCTCTGCTCTGCGTTTTCACCAGGCTCTAAAAGAAGTATATATATATTAAAGATGCGCATGTTTGTCTCTTTAAACGTGCTGACACTATATGTGCATTATTCTCCAAAAGCTCTTTTTCTCAACCTAAAACTCTGTGACGGACTCGCATGTGGTGTGACGGATTGACCAGTCAAAATTTTAAGAGGGTAGGCCAGAGACAAAACCCACAATTGCATAATAAAGATTGAAGGTGAAAAGTTGTTCAATATAAATAAATAAACAATGATTATTAGAGTAAATATATAAACTCGATGTCGGGCTTCATGATAAATGGGCCTAATAGCAAGTTTAATAGAAGACCAATCCTGGGCCTGTGTATTAATAGGTCAACTATAATGGTCTGTATCAGACTCATGATGCACAAGGAAAAGATCAGT
Organism: Hermodice carunculata; assembly: GCA_964020975.1. Classification (NCBI taxonomy): domain Eukaryota; kingdom Metazoa; phylum Annelida; class Polychaeta; order Eunicida; family Amphinomidae; genus Hermodice; species Hermodice carunculata. The sequence goes on along the minus strand of OZ026619.1, from coordinate 33,686,933 downwards.
TGCGTGTCACTGAGGATCACTTTTGACGTTGGGGGTCGAAAGTTTTAACGTCAAATGCCGTTAAGCGTGACAAGTGACATGGCCCCTTTCGCATACGTTAACTTCAACTATATAAGATGCACAAGTTTCAATATTCACGAACGTTATCGAAAATCTTGACATTCGCTGATGTTATATGTGAATATTTTGTCACGATATTATGGTGATAGAATCCGGCTATGGTATATTTTATTTCATTCGTTCGAATCATTATGTATACATGATGCCAAATGAACATAATACGACAGATGGCACTTGAGGCTGGTTCACGTAGACTTCAAAAGAGTGTACATCAAGAGTTCCTTATTAATATTATGTCTGGGTGCCAAATTTCTTTCTTTACGACTAAGTTTGTCCAGAGTTTTTCTCGGACATTTTCATTCCGAAAAACACCAAATTTACCATGTTGACTGACCTAGCAGTGAAACTGTGCACCTGGTTTGGAATAGTTACGATGTTTAAGATTATGCAAATTACGGGCAATTAACATTTTAAAAGCTCCATATCTTCCAAACCATTGCGGATAGACACAAACTTTCAATGTGCATCTATAGGTTTCTGACACCTGCCAATATAATGGACAGTAAATGAAAGTTGTAGATTTCGAATTATGCTAATTAGGGCATTGAATTTTTTTAAGTTGAATATCTTCAAAACTATTATAGATAGAAATGACATTCGAACTTCAATTTATAGGTTTGTGGCAAAGCCGCATCCAATGAACCATGAACCAAAGTTTTAAGATTTTAATTTATGCAAATTAGGGAATGCACAAAGTTTAAATCTTGAATAGCTTCAAAACTATTATAGATAGAAGTGCTATTCCAACTTCAATTTATGAATTTGTGACATAGTCGCATCCAATGAACCATAAACAAAGTTGTAGGAATTTAATTAATGCAAATAAATTGAATACACAAAATCTAAATCTGGAATAACTTCAAAACTATAAAACATACAGGTAGCATTCCAACTTCAGTTTGTAGGTTTGTGACCGCATCCAATGAACCATGCACCAAAGTTGAAGACTTTTAACACAAAATTAAAATCTTATATAGCTTCAAAACTACCGTAGATAGTGGTTTCATTCAAACTACAGTTTATAAGTTTGTGACATTGCCACATCCACTGAACCAAGAACCAAAGTTATGTAAGTTGCAACATTTCAATTCATGCAAATTAGGCTAATACACAAAATGTAGATAATATTGGACAATGGCAAAGTGTAGCATTTCAAACTGTTCTCATTTTGAAGGCAGCCAGACAGATTTTATGTGAAGCAAATCTTCTTTTCTAGTTATTACATGTACTTCTGCTATTTGATGTGGCATGTATCGTGAATGATGATTCGAGCAGAGTATCATGCAGAAAATGATGCTCTAATCTGTAAATCCACTCACAATTTGATGTTTAAATTTCATGTACGATCTGGATTGCTTTTAGATTTTAATTACAGAATATTCACAGCTGTCTAGACATTTGATTACATAATATGATTTATTTTGCTGATGTTTCGTTGATGACGGCCACCTAGCCTGGTCGCCTAGGATAGCTAATGTGTTGTAGAATTATTGTGTTTAATGGTGTTGTTAGTCGGGATACTGTCGACCCGACGAGTTTTATTGTGTATAATGTGTTATGTGTAACGGGAGGAAAAAGGTCCAAAACTGTACGATGCATGTGTACAGTACAGTTGTTATCTATTTTTTAAAATGTGATTTCTTGGGATGTCTTAATAAAATAGACCCGAAGATTTTGCATATTATTTTTTTGCTCTGTCTAAATTTTAAGATGCAGACGGTTGTCATGTCGCTGCTGTGTAGTACGGTATGGTCAACAGTCATGTGATATTCATCCATTCATTTTTGTGAAGTCGCTTTAAAATCGTCTAAGAATACGTGTGTTTAAAAGGCCATTCCTATATAGAATGGTTCATTTTAACTGGAAATACTCTTAGAATGTTATATACTTTCAATTATCTAATTTTATTTTGACTGGAAATACTCTTAAAATGTAAGATACTTTCAATCGTCTAATTTAGGATGGTTTTCAAAGATGTCTTTCACAGGACAACAATGAAATGTTAAATCAAACATATTGAGTAAATTACATGATCTGCTGGCGTTATCAGTTGAGTCATATCTGAGCTTGTTCCCAGCGTATAGTTTGTTGTCAACCATGTGGACGTTAATATTTGATCCTTGTACAATTTTGGTTATCGGTTTATTAGTCGTATAATATTTCGGTCACTATCCCTTGCTCACCCCCTCCCTTTTGGAAAACATAGTGGAACTTTTGTGTGTATATGTGTATCGTGTGTCCTATGTGTACAGCTAGGTGTGTTTAGAAAAAACCGTCAACCCGTGACAGGTCACAGTAAGTGAGCGAAACATTGCAACAGATTAACCACATTTTTAATTAGCAGGCTCCCCAAGATGCTTTGAATTCTATTATAAAGAACACAAAGGGAATCGTCGTGACTGCAAGGGATCATCCTAGAGCGTGGCTTTAGGCTAATGTTGACAAAGTTCCGTGTTTTTTGAATGTCTATGAGTACACGTCGTGAGTGGAACACCTTTTTGTCTCTCGCACTCTATAGTAAACTTTGAAAGAAGACATGTTATTAACAAATAAAAATAAGTAGCTGCTGATCAAATGGAGAAGAAGAAAAAGAAGTTTGTCCCTTTGGCGATATACAGTTAACGCTTGAAGAAGATATTTAAATAAATGAAAATGAACAGCTGCTGCTGAGAAGGAGGAGGAGGAGGAGGAGGAGGAAGAAAAGGAGGAAAAGAAGAAGGAGGAAGAGAAGGAGGAGAAGAAGTTTGTCTGTTTGGCACTATGCCATAAACTTTTGAAGATGATATTTGAATAACAAATAAAAACTCGAAAAGTAGATTTGCTTCACAGCAAATCTGTCTGGGTGCCTTCAAAATGAGAACAGTTTGAGAGGCTACACTTTTCCATTGTTCAATATAATCTAAATTTTGTGTATTAGCCTAATTTGCATAAATTGAAATCGTACAACTTTGGTTCTTGGTTCATCGGATGTTGCCATAACACAAACTTATAAAATGAAGTTTGAATAAAACTATTATCTATAATAGTTTTGAAGCTATTCAACATTTTAATTTTGTGTACTTGCGTAATTTGCATAAATTAAAAGCCTACAACGTTGGTTTATGATTCATTGGATTGGGCTTTGCCACAAACCCATATATTGAAGCAGCAATGGCACCTCTGTCTGTAATAGTTTTGAAGCTATTCAAGATTTACATTTTGCATATTCACCTAATTTGCATAGATTAAAATCCTACAACTTCGGTTCATGGTTCATCGGATGCGGCTTTGCCACAAACCTATAAATTGAAGTTGGAATGGCATGTCTATGTATAATAGTTTGGGAGATATTCAACTTTAAATATTTTCAAAGCCCCTTACTAGCATAATTGGATATTCTACAACTTATACTGTCCATTATATTGGCAGGTGTCACAAACCTATATATGCACATTGAAATATTGAGTATCTGCAATTATTTGGAAGATATTGAGCTTGTAAAATCTTAAATGCACCTAATTTGCATACTTTTAAACATCGTGACTATTCCAAATGAGATGCACAATTTCACTGGTCAGGTCAGTTCCGAAAGATACAGCTTGAGAAAATCTCCAGACCAACTTGGTTGTGAAGAAGAAAGAAAAGAAAGAAAGAAAGAAAGAAAGAAAGGAAGGAAGGAAGGAAGGAAGGAAGAAACAAAGGAAGGAAGACAGAAAGAAAGAAAATTCCAGTGTTTACTTATACAGTGAAACTTCTCTACAGTGAGCACCCTTGGGACCAGAGAGAAGTGCCCACTCTTGAGAGGGTCAGCCCTTCTGGGCAGTATGGATGAGTATATGTGCATGTTCATGTACATTATTCATACATGCACCTATACATGTCCAGTGTGTACATATTATAATTCAAGGGGATGTGTATTCATGCAATACAAAACTTTCTTTCTTCCTTTATTACATGAACAAATTTTAACAGAAGCTGTGAAGAAACAACATGTACATGTACCTGTGAACCGAGACACGCACTATACTGTTTCAGTATTGGCTGTGAAGAACAGGCTTCATCTCACTGGTTACAAGAAAACAAAGACATGAAAGTGTTCACTGAGATGACACAAATCCACACATTGTTTCAAATTTCACAAAGTTGTGAAAACAGTCATTGAGGACTGGAAGACCATACTTTGATGAGTCTGGCCAAGTAGTCTATTTTTAACAGAGGGTACACCCAGGCTTGTTCTACCTAGAGGTCCAGAGCCTGTGTTCCCTTGAGGCTGATAAGCTCAGCAGACTGACATAGCCTCAGGCAAAAACAGACCAGCTAGGACACCAGTCTCAGTCATGGTGCACTAGCAAGTTTGATGGTTTGGGGAGTAATAGTGTCTGAGAAAAACTCAGGACAAATTTGGGTGCCATGGAAAGAAAGAAAGAAAGAAGGCGAGGTAAAATATGTCCCAGTTGGCACCCAGACATAAAGAAGAAGAATTTTATTTGGTTAGATTCTGGCGGTCAGACACAGAAAACATGTCCAGCTGAAGTTTAAAGTTTGTTGTCAGTAACAACTGTTTGTTAATAATAGCATTGAAAGGTAAACGCATTTGATTTAACACCATGCTTAATATTTCAAAAGTTGTTAATCAGGCCTATGTCTTCAAGTTGTTTTGGGAATGACAATTATAAATGTTGAAGCATAACAGATAACACATCATTCCTGCAGTATATGAGGGAATCTCAAACAAGGATAAAGTCCGGTTACGTTAACAAATGTGCGTGGTTCTGGGTCTAGACGCCCTAGTCGTTTCTAGAGCATGGGCGGCCAACAGGGCAGAAATTATAAATCTTACACGTTACTTAAGTTACGCGTTACTTTGATCAAAAGTAACACCCTACTTTTACGCACAGTAGCGTGTTACTATCACCAAAAGTAAGACGTTACTTTTTACCGTTACACGTTACTTTAACGCAAAGTAACTTAACTTTGACCAAAATTAAAGTTACGTTTTACCCAAAAGTTACACGTTAATTAGACCAAAGGTAAGACGTTACTTGTATCCAAGGAATGTGCTACTTTGACCAAAAGTAACATGTCACTTTTTACCCAGTGACACGTTACTTCGGCCAAAAGTAACGAGTTACCATTACCCAAGTAAGGTGCTACTATTGACATAGACTTACGCCAACTGGGCAAACATTAACTAAAGTAACACGTTACTCTGACCAAACTAACGTGTCACTTTTTGACATAAACTAAAAGTACGAACACATCGATCACTCTAACGTGTCACTTTTTGACATAAACTAAAGGCACGAACACATCGATCACTTTTTTAGATTCCGTGTCCGTGTCCGAAATGCGATTCAAAACGCACCTGTCGTTCTCCTCAACCCATCACGAATGCGCTTACCATGGAAATTTGCCTTCTTTACGGGGTAACAATTAGGCTTTGTCAGAGTGAAAGGGAATTTAATAATTACGGCTTATTGAAGATGCAGGCCTGATTGACCAATACATAGGCGTATCAATAATCATTATCATGACAAGGTAGGCATAGAAGAAATCAAATATGACTGGTTCATCCAATTCTAACGTGATGTGCGAGAAGTTTTGCAATTTACTTCATTTTTATATCAAACGGCCAGACCAAGAAACATTTCACCAACATTTTTACCATTTTTCGAACAGTTCAGTGGCATTTTAAATGACACACAGAAAATGATGAATAACAAGATTACTTACAGTTTCAGAAAAACTAAGTTTTAAGCTACCCGATTAACCAGTGCGCACTTTGTGAAGTAATTTATTTATTTACACACGCATTAGGCCTATAATTTCACGAGCCCCGAGTGTCATAATAATTCAAATTTACGACTTCGATTCATTAATATTTATTACATGTCTGCGCTTGCACTCCCTACAAACATGTAATACGGCTATGTGATCTGCCTCCTTGTACGTAGTTCATATGCAAATTGGCCATGTTTTGTTAGGGTAACAATCGAGCCGTCGACCTGAACTGAACACGGTTTGATATCACTTTTTTGTGCACTCATTTCACTGTAAAGCATGGGATAAATACAAACCGTAGCTCGTTTGGGTTTCTAGGCCCACAGAACAGGCTGGTGTGTTCTGTGGGCCCAGATAGATACCCGCACTTGCTATATAATTTGTCTATTCATTACAGTGTTTGGGAAATGAGCACATGTGGCAAGTGGAAAATTAGAAGAAAACATAGAAAGGTGTATTGTCAAGGACTCATATATTTTGATTTATTTTCAAAGACTAAGCTAAAGGGAAAATACCTTTTTTTGATATTGTCATATGCGCGGGTCAGCAAAAGTGCTCTCAATTAAAGTACACATGCATATTTATCTTAAGTGTGCGGTAAAATCATTATGTATATTTAAGCGCATATCCTTTCCGTGCCCATGAGAAGGCCTATTTATCCGTATAAGAGGTAGGATTGATTTTTAATTTGTCTAAAACTGAAATATGACATCCAGTCGTCTAAATTTCATCCTTTTAAACAAGCGTGTACACAAATTTTATGTGCAGGCTTATGCAAAAGTTAATTGACCTTTGACTAAATAAAAACCATCATATTACATAATTTATTTAAATTTTGCTCAAAACTCAATTATTGGTTAAGAGGCATGTGTCAAAGAATGGCACCTACATGAAAGTTTCTGATGTGTATGTGTGCGTGTGTGTGTATTTGTTTTCTTTTCTTTTTTTTTTTAGGAGCTTATGATTATTTCCATGATTACTACTACTACTACTACTACTACTATTATTTAAAGCTTTGGCGGGTGATTGTGAAGAGGACATGTGACCTGCATTTCCACTTCTTCTTTTTTTTTAATCCTGGTGAGATGAGTTTTTTTTTTTTAAATGGCCTTGACCTTTGACCGGGGTCATTGACACCATGAATCAGGTCAACATACATGCGGGTCCAATGGTAGTTCGGGGCTTTGTTGGTTGTAACGATGTTGAACACCTTGTGATCAGTGGCCACTGTCATTTTAGCAGATTTTGCCTGTTAAGAATCCCCGGACGTCCGAAGATTACGCTAATATGCATTGTTACCTCTCAGAGTTTCCGAAAGCCTCAACTGCACCCAATGTTATCAAATCATATGTACTGTCTACTATCTTTACCAAAATGTAGCCCACTAATTGTGGCACCAGCTTATGACGAAGTTAAATATTTGTTCGAATCACACAAAAGTAACTTATTCTGAATTGATGTCACTTATACGGTTGCTTTACTTGAAAATGGTAATACGCATCTATCAATTTACTACAAATTTTACTTAAATTCAACTATAGGCAGAGAAAATATATTCCACTTTATATATATATATATATATATATATATATATATATATATATATATATATATATATATATATATATATATATATATATATATATATATATATATATATATATATATATATATATATATACACATACATACATACATATACAAATATATGAAGTCCGTCACATCAATTCAAGCCTCTACATTTTTTTACACATGGTAATTTGCTGGATCACATGAGGCATGCACATAAAACAAAACAGAACGATACACATTAGTTGAAATATTCACTTGACTTTTTTAATGTTAATGATAAACATAACGGATGTCATTTTTGCTCGTGAGCATATCAATTATCTGATATAATTTAAATTAAGATATTTCCTCATATTTCAATTCACAAGTGCGACACCGGAGGTACGTTCTGAAGAAACTGAGAAAGAAGTTATTCCACTGGTGCCAACTAGAAGACCACCCATTTGAGTTTGAGAAAGCGATAACTCAAAATAGGCCTCCCCGCACGTCTTACCCCAATGATGGCCCTCCAACAGCAGCATTTAGCTAAAAATGACAACAACAACGGCAACACCACAAACAACAACAACAACAACAAAACCGTTGGTTTAATGCCACTGAAAGGCAATGTTTTGTGTTGACCTGAAAGCAAACAATCGTAGACTTACAGAAACAACCCTGTAACTGCCGGTACCGACATTTCCAGGCTCCAGTGAATTGATAGAACTATTCCACATTTGAATTTTCTTTCAAAGGACCGTCCAAACGAATTTCAACTTGTCATTTTCATACCATTAATGGTTAGTCAACAGCTTTCAGCGAAGCGATGCGGGCACCAAAGTCGCTGAGAAGACGCTAAGGAAAGCTGTGTACTCACGAGATGGCTCATTTGTCATTTTAAAGTAACGCATAACTTTGGGTAAAAGTAACGTGTTATTTTGGGTCAAAGTAACGTGTAACTTGGGGTAAAAAGCAACTTTGAGTAAAAAGTAATGTGTGAGCCTACTTTTTAATTTTTGCTCTGCTGACCGTCCATACTACAGGCTATGAGTGGTTCCTTTGCTTGCATTGGCCCACATCAGTTGTCATGCACTCAAAACCCTGAGAATGAATATGCACGTTTGGCACAAATATTAAACTTTTATTTCGAGCGACTAAACCCCATACGATGAGCTTGACAATACCCAGTCAGAAGTACCCTGTCAGGGTCGCCAGAGTTATCCAGGTTTCAACCTCTTGAGCTCCAGGTGGCCCGGATGGTCCCACAGCGGTGGCTCTATCTGCATTCTGCAAGAAAATGTGATCCAACGCCAACATTAGCGCACCCTCTTTAAGTCACGTGACCATGCTCTCCCGCCAAGCCTCTCTCGCGGTGTGTCCATTTCAGTGCCCGCTCTTCAATTTCATGTTCAATTTTGTAACAAGTACACAGTTTACCAATTCGTTGATCCACCGGTGTGGAGGGATGTGTTTATCTCCCAGTCTCAATGACAAAAGTATGCGGAATTACCTGTTTTCAAAGACCTTGTATAACTTGTTCTGCAACATAGTATACAAAATAATTCAGGTGTCTACATTACAGCAGTGAATCGACAACACAATTCCTTGTTAGTTAGAACATGGTCGATAAGCATCACATTTATTCAGAAAAGGAGCAAAAATATTTCCATGCCAGGCACCTGGAAATTGTCCGCCGCAAGGAATATGATTAAAATTTCTGTGAGAAGAAGGGACGGTCGGCATATATCCTACAAAAAACACACATACAATACTTACCTGGTGATTTTCCCTGCTTCAACTCTGTAATGGTAGTCTGTACTTCCTTGAATCATTTAAAATACCATTCATTTCTTTTTAAATATAAATTTTATTCAAATTTTCATCGCTATTAAGGTCTGAGTCTTGAAGAACTGATCTGAAGTGTTCCAACAATGAAGCACTATCCGTAGGATTTGTTTTGGATATAATAACATTACTGAGCTAATCATCAAGATTCCACAATACGGATGCGTTTTGATTCTACAATATGTACGGATGCGTTTTGATTCTACAAATTCTCTTATTGACAAAATTACATTGAAATGCATTTTAAAAAAATGATTGGGCATTTTTTTATGTTTTGCGTAGTTGTCTCAAATTGTGACCAAGCATCATATCAAAAGGTAAAGGTCAAAGTTCAACAGACAGTATCTTCAAATCTTTTTACATGCTCCTAGTCTATGTTATATATTTTTCCCTTAATGTTGTTTTTGCCAACAATACTTTTTACATAAACAACTTCTGAAGGCTTAACCAAAGGCAAAGCTCAAGTTATATCTAAAGCATGTCATTATTAAATTGAATAGTCATTTTACGTAGTTGTCAAAACAGTGAACAAGTAT